>JAPJBO010000315.1:0-234127 GCA_030068145.1 Diplonema papillatum
TACACGGTGCACTAGTAAAAGTGAAAAAGGTGTTTTGACTAGTCATTTTACTAGTGAAAAAGCATGACTAGTGCACTAGTAAAAATGACTAGTGCACTAGTAAAAACACTAGTAAAAATGACTAGTGCACTAGTCAAAATGACTAGTGTCCTAGTAGAAATCCACCTGTTCCGAACCGAAATCTGGGCTATTTTGTAGATTTCAGAGGGTCCCACGGCACAACTGTACCCTACCGTTGCGCTTACAACCGTGTTCGGAATAATGTTGGACCGGGAAAAAGTCGAAGTACTTTTCAAAACCCCCAAAAGTCCAAAAAAGTTCCGGTTCAAATATTTTACAGTAGGGTTCACGCCCACAAGGAAGTTTAGAATCCAAGAATACGATAAGATATGATACATGTGGTGTCTACAGTCAAGGGCGCGCCCAAGTCCGTTAACAGCGCCCTACAACTTGGAGGTCGCTACTTTAGCCAGACGCAGAAGGTGGCGAGTCGCTGAGCGTAGTCGGCACGCGGCGTCGCCGGGCCATACGGAGCAGGGCCGGCGGCATGCCCGCGGAAGGACTCGACCTCGGCGAGCTCGCAGTGAAGCGAGCGTCGCTGAGTGAAGGCGACGTCCTGGCCGCCGAGTGGCGGTCACGCGCGTTTTTGACGGTGGATGCCGACGACAGCGGGCTGCTGGCGTTCAAGGAGTTGATCAAGTATAGCCGGTCCCGGACGTCGTGTTCCGGCACGTGGTCGGCGACGGGGGCAATCTCATGAGTCGCCCCGCCATGCTCACCCGAGCTGCTTGTCTACGCGACCCAGGCTACGCCCATAGTCATGATCATGCAACCACGAGTTTTAAGGACGAACAGAAACTAAAGGTAACCTGAACCAATTTGGACGCGTTTGCGGCCCGGAATTCGGGAAGCTTTGGAATGTTCGCACAATCTGCCGGTCCCATCATTGGTGTAACGGAAACATGAAACAGTGCAAAAGCTGCTTCGGTCAGACACCGGTTCCCAACGCGATTCCTTACTGTGCGATAGACGAAAGCTGGGGGTCAGTTGTCTGTCACGAGCGTCATTCAACAAAGCCAGTTCTGCAGGAATAAGTTACGATTACTCGTCGGTTTGTGTTTTGCGGCTGAACATGCAGAACTGTGGTCGCTTTTTTGGTGGGCCACCCCGACTCTTCCCCCACAGGAACCGGGCTGAGTATTGAGTTCTAGAAAGTGCAAGTGCCATGAAGGCAAGCAGCACCACAGCTGAGGACGGGGAGTTTCTGGGAACTTGTTGCCAACTGGGAGCGTTATACAGCTTGCCTGCCTCATGCTCTTCCGCACTTACTACTAGTAGCTCTCAATGCCCGATAGACAGTGCGTTGTGAATTCAAGCTAATCCGAGGCGGTGATTTTTATTGTCGTTGTGAACAACCGAAGATGCGAAAGAAGCTGCTTTCACAAATAGTACACCGGCTACGCGATTCACCTTACTGTGCGGTAGACCCGACGAGTAGAAACCTGGTGTCCCACCCGACGAAAGCTTTGAGCAGTTGATCGGTGGGCTCAATGGTCGTTAGCACGTCCCGAAACTACAAAGAAACGTGACTTCCAGGCATTCGAAATGCCTGGACAAAGCACCACGACGTGTTGACTGGCACACAACGCGCGCGCCACAGGCTACAAGACTGGTTTTCCGCGGCGGCGTGAAAGAGGAAGCACGCAATGGGAGAGTGCCTCCAACACTAGAAAGCGGAGCACATAGCAGTGAGCAACGACACTATTTGTGGAATGTGCGCAACACAAAGCCTTGCATGCAAACAGTTCACAGGCGGACAAAGCCAGCACCTGTTGCACATTCATGTTGGGAAGCTCGGCAAGAATCGTGGGTTTTAGGGAACCCACTACTGTAAATGCACTGTGTCCGGTGCGATGCCAAGGCGATAGGAGCGCTATGAACGACAAACCGAATCTACGGACCAGAGTTTGAATGTGGTCGGAAGCCCGCATTATTCCAGTGTCTGAAACCTGTCACGACATGTCTCTGACCTCACCGTGCAGGGATAGCACTGTCGTTTGCACTATGTTTGCTAAGCCATACAAGCTCAGGGACTTTCCCAAGAAACCAACCAAAACCCTCGCAACTCGGCCTGTCTCGCGAAAACTGGGGTTGCCCAGGTGGTTTGTGGTGTCTGGGCACCGGTGGTCACGGTAGTGCCGTGGAACCCCTCGAAAACTCTCAAAACACCCAGGACTTGGGTCCAGGTTAGGTGGATTTTGTCTAAATCACTAGTCATTTTACTTCATTTTTACTAGTGCACTAGTCATTTTTACTAGTGGCACTAGTCATTTTACTAGTCAAAATTTTGACTAGTAAAACCACTAGTCAAAGTCAAAAAAGTCCTTGACTAGTGCACCGTGTAAGTTGGATGGAAACGCCGTTTCTTTTAGTTTTTTCGAAATATGGAAACGGAAACGGAAACGGAACGGAAACGTTTCCGTTTCTTTTAAAAGAAACGCCGGAAGGCTCCTCATGCTGAAGGGTCCTATAGGACACCACTTCGCGGGTCCTTCTGTGTGTCCGTCGGGTATCCGTTTCCAGCCAAATTTTGGCTTTCCTTTCAGAGGGCGGGATCACCTTCTTCTTTTGATCTACCAGCGGGCACTTCTCTTCCTCCGTCTTCTGGCGGGCTCTCTGACTCTTCAGGGCCCTTCCTGGGCTGTTCTTCGACTTGGCTCGGCCCCTTCTTGTGTGTCGTCTCGTTTGTGCAGGATGCTCACCGCTTTCTTTCGTCGGCGATCTGACACGAGCAAATAGGTAACCACAAGCTAATGATGCAGAATGTCGTCACATGCGGATGCTAAGGTTTTCTGACACCAGATTCCACTCTTCTGTGCCTACCACTTCGTCCTCTGCTGCTTCCAACCCACGTTCTCATGTGTACTTGTATCGGCGGCCGTGCCGAGTGGGGCTTTTTGAATCTGCAGTCCTCTTCTGCATTGTCGGTGGGGTTCTTCCTGCCGTCGCTGTCTGTGCCCGACAACAGCCCGATGGTGGGTGCCCCTTCCGGTGACGGTTGCCACCCGTCGTTGTATGCAAGGTGCACTGTGGCAAGCGATGTTTAACACACACGTTACTGCGTGGCCATCGCTTTTCTGGCGGGTTCAACATTGCCCCGGCATACGTGTGCCCTTCTCACCTCCTGATGCTGATTGCACTCCCTCTTTGTCTTACGCCGCCGAAAAACCCCGGTCTTGTAGCCTGTGGTGCGGCGGTGCTCCCGCTGTCCTGAACGATCGTATCTGTATAGCATGCAGGGTCAAAACCTTGTGTCTTTTTGGAAAACGCTGCCGCGGGGCCAACGGCCTCGCATCAACAGAGTCGCCAGACAGCCATTGGTATAAAGAGCTGCAGACCTCAAAGTCATCACAATCGGATGCGTGTGGTTGCGCGGTTGCAACTCTTGTGCTTCTTTCCTCCCTCTTTTTCGGAGCCTCCTTGTCCATGGTTTCCCACTGGATTGCGGGGTCCGCCGTTTGGAACACATTTCCCGTCGGACCTTCAGCCAGTATACTAGTGGCATACCAGCCGTTTCTTTTGAAAAGAAACGGCGTTTCCATCCACCGCCAAAAAGAAGGAAACGGAAGCGGAAACGGAAACGTTTCCAACGTTTCCATCCTACATAGCCCTAGGCATAGTGGTCAAACGATTCGCATGCGATAATAATTATCGCATTATCGCACAAAGTTATCGCATATAATCGGCGTGCGATAATGCGAATGAAAATGCGATAATTGGCGCCAAACCCCCAAATGCGATAATATGCGATAATGCGAATCGTTTGACCACTATGCCTAGGGGGGGTCAGAAGTCCTTTAAAAGTGAAGCTTTGGGTGAATTTTTAACATGTCCAAAAAATGACTGCTTAGCCCTGGTAAACAACCCAAAAACAGCATTCCGGAACATTGCGCAGGGTTTTGGGCGGGTTTCCCACATTTCTGGGCGTCTTTGACCACTTCTTGGGGGGGGTCGAAAAAGTGTTCCCCCAACGGTACCAGTACATGGCCGCCGCCAGCCAGAAATGTCATCACCGGCCCAACAGGAATGCACACACACACAAATGGGAAGGACCGTGGCCAAAGGTGCCAATGCTGAAGCTCAAGCCCTCCACTTCGTGGATTGCATGTGCCTGTGCCGCGCCGAAAAGTCTGTTGTTCTAAAGAAGTGGAAGGAAAGAAGGTGCGCTGGCCTGAAGCACAACCAGGTGAGCCTGACCGCGCGGAACCCGCACTCTAAGAGCGGACGTGTAGTGCAAGTGGTGGTTGATACGTCGGTGGGAGACGGAGGCACTGCTCAGGACAAGGTGTCACAGATTCGGCGCGTTCAGGAGATAGCGAAGGATGCCGGCTTCGAGACCCCGACCCGCTGTGTTGTCGATCACGAGTACACAGCGCTCGCCGGGTGCAGGCTGGCAGGGGTGCAAAGCACAGGGTGTTCAACACACAAACTCAAGCACATGATTGAAAGTGTTGCCATCTCTGAACGCATCTCTTCTGCTGTGAGCACCCTACACACGGCGAGCTGCGCGAGTAGCACGAATGCGACGACGTCGACAGGGTTGAGGCTGAAGTCCTCTCTAGTAGCCACTGAAGGAGGCAGGTTGCCGAAGGGGTTCACACTGGGCCGGCAGGTATGGAACAAGTATGCCTGGCTCGCCCGCTCGTGCGCCGCTATTCTGCACAACCGCGAGAAATGGATAGCCCAGAGATGCCCAGGTGCAGGCCAGGATAGCCTCAGAAGTGATCGGCACAACATCATAGCTGCCCTGGATAGTCCCAGGGGTGCCCAGAATAGCCCCCCAGGTGTACAAAATGCCAGAGGTGTGCAGAAGACGTGAACTGGTACCGTTGGGGGAGCACTTTTTCGACCCCCTCATAAAGTGGTCGGAAATGCCCCAAAAATGGGGAAATCCCGCCCGAAACCCTGCGCAATACTCCGGATTGGTGCTTTTGGGTGGTTTCCCGGGGCTAAACGGCCAAGAACGGAAAGTTGATTTTTTGGCCCCCGGCTTCACCTTCTGACCCCCCCTACCGCCCCCCCCCTGCTATGGTCCACCCGTAGCGCCGACGCCGTAACTCGGCGCGTCCAAAACTAGAGGGAGAGGGCGAGAGTGTAGGGACCACCTCCGGGAGGTTGCCGGTCTCCCCACTTTGGAAGAAGAGACAGGAGAAGAAAAAAAACACGCGCTACGCTTCGGCTGTGAGCGCCTGTTGACCGACTGCCCATTTGATTGTCCTGATTCTTATTACTATCAGGGGTCGGGATCTGGTCCGCCAAAACACGCTGCACCTGCGTCTTTTTAAATTGCAGGGCAACCCAGACCACAAGTACCACCAGGAAGAACTGAGCCTGTGAGACCTGTCTTATCCATTCTACAGGTATGTGTTCAGCGCAAGCGCCAAGCCACACGGGACGCCACGCCTTGATGCTTTGATTCGGGCTATCTATGATACGGGTATATGTACCAGGGAGCAGGAAGGGGGGTCGTGTACTCTGCTCCTTTTCATGCTCACGGGGCAGTCGTGAAGGTCATTGTGGGCGCCGGGGAACACGGACAAACCTGAGATTCGAAGTACTCAAGGAGTCGCTCAGATGCCAGCTTGTAACAGAAGCATGTCTTTACTTGGCGTGGCATTCATGTTTGACGACGATGCCAGAAACAGCGCCGATCACCTGTTGCCGTGTGGCCTCGACGAGTTTGGGGATAGGCCTGGGCCAGTCGCGCTTGCCGAGCCCGACTTGAATCGCCATTTTGGAAGGGATGAGCAGCTTGCACTTGCGCTGGAAGGTCCACGCCTGGCAGCCAGATACCTCCAAACAGTGCGCGCAGCACGCGTCGCTGGTCGCGACATCGGTTGCCTCGATGGTTTTGGTGGCTTCCAAGGGCGGCTCGTGGACACCTCGGCCGGAGTACAAATAGCCGGATTCGACGAAGCACGTTCCTGTCTTGTTCTTGGAATGCGGCACGGATATGAACTTGACGCCGTGTGCTGGTGTTTTTCCGAGCATGATCATCCGCTTCCTCAGGGCACGGACGAACCTGAGAATCGAGGAACTCAAGAAGTCGTTGAGGTCAAGAATGTCCAGCTTCGCGCGGAACCCCCTCGGGTTGACCGAGCGGTTCATCTTCTGCTTCGACTCGTAGAACTGCCGCGACTTCGTTCCGTAGTGGTTGTACCCGATCCCGGCTTCGCAGCACTCCTTGCTGTAGTGCTCCCGGCGGGCGGGGTCGGCGATCCACGCGTCGCATTGCTTCGACATTTCGTGCATTTCGATGTGGAAGCAGTCCTTGTTTTTGAACGGCAAAGTCTTGGTCCCGGGGCTCGACCTCCAGTCCGCCCCGTGCTTCTTCTTCCACGAGCTCGTGTTGCCGATCCAGTGCACCCAAGACACGTGGTCGACCGTCGTGCAGCGCCCGGAGTTGTGCATGACTTTGTGGTGCCGGCACTCCGCGCAGAACATGAACGGCTTTTCTTTGCACACGGGCCGCGTCGAAGGCGATTCGGGTTCCGTGCTGCAGTCGCCGCCGGACGACAGGAAGTTCTCGGTAAGCAAGCCCGCCGGGTGCAGGTTGTGGCCGCTGGTGCCGAACCGCTCCCACCGTATGTACACCGCCGCCCGCTTCGGGTCGCAGGTCTTGCGGACGAAGTCCGACAGCGAGCAGCCGACGTGCGGGTACGCGAACTCGTCGGTGTCCGCGAAGATCCACCACTTGACCAAGTGCGCCATGTGATCCGCGCAGTGCTTCGGAGCGGCGCAGTTCTGCTCCACCTTGTGCGGGCCGACCCCGCCGCAGCCGGGGTGCCTCGTCGGCATCCTGCCCGGGATGACCGACACGAAGCCGAGCGCCTCGTAGAACTGGATGATCGCCGCCGTGCCGTCCTCCGTGTCCGGGTTGTTGTCGTTGACCAGCCACAGGTGGTCGATGCCCGCCAGGATCTGGAGCTCGATCCATTCGCGGAGCCACGCGCCCGACGACCTCGTCCCCGAGCACACTCCTAGATACCTGTCGTTTTTTAGCGTTTTTTTCGTGATTGAGAGCTTCGGTGTTTTAGGGTCTCGGGTTGCCCATCGAGTGAAAGTAGGCAGTGAAAGGGAGGTGGATATATTTGCGACCAATGTTTGTGACTAATGAGACCGACGCCAAGTACAAATTCGCTGTGTAGTTAGTCTTGAGTGAGAATACAACACGGTGGTGTAAGCGAAGAACAAACCCGGAGTGTAAGTTTAGGTGTGCTAGTTGCAATAGTGCACGGTGTGCGTGTTTTTGGTAGCGCATTTCTTTCGGTTTCCGGCAATATTTTCTGGCAGTAAAAAAAGTGCTCTGCATACCACTTCTCCTTCGGCTTTATTGTGACGCCGAGGGAGGCTAGATGCACGCGCGATTGTTCCACAAGATCGAGGGAATTCGAGGCCACCGGGGAAGGGGGAGGAATAGCCGCCTGGGCCGCCACAACAACGCCCGGAGGTGCTTCGTTGACGCACGGGCCCGAAACCAACACTGGCGTGTGGTTCTGCATGGGGATATACGGCAGCAGCATCACGGTTGCTACAAACGTGACCAGCACGACAACAGCCGACTTGACTGACATCGCCGCGCCAACGGATCACGGCCCCAACAATCGACCGGGGTTGTGCAGTCTGGTGTCCTTCGACGTTTCTTGCTACTTCCTTTGGGTGGTGGTTCTACTGGCAACCCGACCTCGTTTCCTTTTCCGTTCGCTGATTATTTTTTGATTCCCTGCGTGTGGTCACCTGCTCGGGTTTTGTAACTACTCGGGACTACGCCGGTAGCAGCGGATTGACCGGGATAAATGCGCTCCATTGATTTGTGAACATTTCCAGAGCTAGAAATCTGCATCGAGGCGAGATGACAGACGACGGCAAGGTATAGTCGCCGCTGTCACCGACGAGCTTGTCAGATGTGCGGACTTGCCGAGAAAGGGAATGCGTGCACATTCCGAAGCCCAGGTGCACAGATCTGGAGTGGCGACACGATGACAATTCAGTTGACCGCGTGCACAGGCCCCCCCTTCCCCTGCTGTTCGCCGGTTTGATTCACGTTCGGGGGACCTAGCGGTGCATCGAGGGCGGGGCCCACCGCAAACTAGGCAAACACGAGCGCCCGCCAGATTCGTCTGAGGTGTCCGGGCGATGGATGTCTTGTGGGTCTCTCGTGGGTCGAGCCTGTTCTACAGCTGGGCAAAGCCGGAGACGGAACAGAAAGGGAAGACACCGTGAGGAGCTGGAACAATCGGAGCTAGTTCTTTGTATAAAAAGTGCTCCCAGGATAGCGAGGAAGGACGGTCTTGGGACAACCTGAGCCGGTACACTCTCCTGGAAGACTGCACCGAAAAATGTGCCAATTCACGCTAAACCAGACTCGAAAGTGAGATCGATTCCCGGCAAACATACACTCGCTTCCCGCGTGCAACAAGAACGGGCGGTGAAGAACCGAGTCTCCACCCCTGCTTCCCTCTTTTCACTCCGTTTCTCTGTTGCTGGAGCACCGTGTTGCTTTTGAAAGAGTCTTTCACCGGCCCACGGTCAGCCACGGACCATCCGTCGTCAAGTTTGGTACTATTTTACAGTCTTCCATGCTCTCATCAGAATGGGATCGGACTGGGTCAGCGTGCCTGAGAGAACAATGTAACGCAGACGTAAAGCCACCCTAGAGGTCTGGGGGTGGCCAGCTCACTCTCGTGGTGTGTCCCCAAATTCGACTTCAGTTCTCTTGCAGTCTGGGAACCATTTCAGAGAGTTTGCGGTGTCTCCTTAGTTCCCCCATACACGTGATGGATTCCTTGGTCCATGTTTCAAGATGGGTATTCGAAGATCGTTAGCCACGTCAGGCCAATAAGAGCAAGGACGTTGTCCGAAGACGCCGACACCTGCCCTTCACTGACGAAGCCCCGGGTCACCTCCTCAACTCATGCTTATCCTGGTCGATCCGAGAAAGACTGAGCCAGCCGGCAAGCCGTCTCGCAACAGAAGCTTGATGGGAAACTTCAGCTTACAACTGCACGAAGGGTACGCCCTGCGGATACTACCAGGCATCACTCCAGCGGTCTCCAGGGGGCAGATTGCTTCCAGTTTGCTCAACATCCACTCTGTCTTCCGCCGGGCGGTGAAGCGTGCCTCTTGCAATCTCGCATTACAAAGTATGCACCGCCCCCTGGGAGGCACAGTTCCGCCAAGAAAAGGCATCAAGCCGGCGGCGGTGCGTACACACGAGCCACATGCTCCACCAGTCCGAGACTATTCAGGCTGGTGGCAGCTCTTCCGTTTACTTTTTGGAGTTCAACTGCAGATGGCCAGACTGGTAGGTCAGGTCCCCAGCCTGGTGGAAGGGACCTCGCACTGCGTTGAAACTAGCGTTGCTGAGAAGCCCCACCACAAGCGGCCACGCAAACCCCTGCGCCTGAGGTTGCCGTGTTGAAGTCTACGGGTACTGCAAGCCGACAGCTACCCGAAATACTCGGAAAGTGCCCCCTAATCCTTCATCAGTTTTGATGGGAGCTAGGGAAGCCGGGATGGTAACTTGGTGAACACCAGGACTCTAGTTGAAGTACAACCGGCATGCAAATCCCCTTCTCCGCTTCAAACAGGGATGTAGCTCGAATTATCTACAGAACTGGCCCTTTTCTGCAATGTCGCGTACTTTCGCTTGTCCATCTTGATTGACTTGATTGCCTCAAGCAGTGCACCTTCATTGATGTCTGTGCGGTTTGTGTGCTGGCTTTTAAACAGAGGCCAAGTTGCAATTATTTTCAACTCTCTCCCCGGATTTCCCGATTTTTGCCGTCAGATCCACCAGCCCTTTAAATATTGCACTATAAGTGCAACTGACCTGACACAAGCTGCATACCCTTCGGAAGATGCGTCAAGAGGTGGAAGCAATCAGCGAACGACTGCCCCATCAAATCGCGTTGAAAGTGCAGAAGAAGTCCTGTATTCGTTGAATTACGTACAATTGCGCGATACACAGCACGTCCGCTGCAAACTCGGAGCCTGTGTTTACGAAATGCACTGAACACTCCGTTTCGACCCGTACCACATTGGTCCAATGTACGCAAAATATTTAATTGCATTTTTTTACATGCTTTCGTTTGCGTGTATTGGCTTGCGTGAAGTCGGCTTTAGCGAAGCAAACGGAGGCAACCACATTCGCGAAAGCAGGTAAACGCAAAAACGTTCTGAACTGATAGACACACCTACTGCGGATCGGTGGAGCCAGGAAGAGTGCAGCAGAAAGAGATCCCAAATACGACACGCAATGTTGATTGGCAAACTCTTGCTGAAGATCGTCATGAACCTGCGGTGGTTTCGGCATTGTCAAAGGCTGTTCTCCACAGAGAGTTCTTCGAAACATGACATGAATCCAGAAAGTAGAAAGTGATGTGCATAGTGTCGAATGTCTCCAAGAGGCTGGGCAATTGCTCTCGAATGGGGCACCAAATTTCATAGTCCATGTCGCTCTTTGATATTTCGAGTCTACCGCACATTTGCGTCTGCGCCATGCTGTCGCATCCCCGACGCAAAGCCGCAAACCCGCCTTCCTCTCCTCGGAGCCTCTTTCACGATGCCTTCGTTTTCACTGGCGAAACTTAGCGCAGTGTAACAGAAATCGTCCACGATATTCGCGTTGGCACCGGCCCGCAGCAGTTGTGTAAATTTGTTGCATTAGTGTGATTGTCAGGCCTTCGCAGCAGTTCTTTTACGACGCGTTTGTGGCCATGCAGACTTGCACGAATGAGAGCGGTCGCCGTGGATGGCTTGTCCACGGTTTCCAACTGGTTTGCTTGGTCCACCAGCCTGTCGGATCGCATCTTCTTTCTTGTCTTAACTCACGCATTCCTTTGGACTGGGTTCTGGTTTAAAGGCGTTCAAGCCATAATCCATCCAGTGGTTGCATCACGACACTGTTCGATCGAACGCTACTCCTAGAAACGGAGTGTACTTGAAGCTTTCACCGCTACTGAGCTAGATTTTTCAGCGGGGATCCCGCTGCAGAGACCCGCCCGCGAGTGACGAAAAGGCCCCCGCGGGACGAGCCACAGTGGGATGTCTCTTATCAGCACAGCATACTACGCCTTGCATTTGCTCCTGTGTCCGCCAAACCCGTGGTTTTCGTCGGGTTTCATTTAAGTCTACTCCACCTTGCTTTCTTCTGCAGGATATCGAGGCATACCAGTCGTAAACATAGCACTGTGGAGTGAGGTCTACAGCAGCAAAGTGTGCATGAAGCCCGGGAAGCGCATCTTCGAATACCAGATCATAGAGCCTGAGGTGCTCTCCAATTTCCTGTGTGGTGTATGAAATCCGTTCTACGAGCTGGTGTCGGAAGACAGAAATACTTGAGCCTAAAGTAGTAATGGTGGTTCGAACTTGGGACGCAGGAACCATTTGACGGTAGACTGCACAATTCGCTGCCGACCACCTCTTTGTCTCCGGTGCCCGCCATTGTGTCAGACGAGCCGAGGACCCATCTGGAAAGGCGCACGTCCTATTCTCCTTCGCAGGTAGCCCTTGCGCGTTGGCAACTACGTAGTTTAAACTTGATATCCAGCAACAATAACCTGCGTAGTATGTGTCCATTCTAGCTCGGGCGCAAGTTTGGAAGACGAACGGAGCAACCCTTGCAGACAAAGGAGTAACTCGACTGAACGGCACCGGTCCGAACGCAGCAGCGGTGACGCGTCGGCATTTGCACTTCTGGATGGGGCTGCCGCCGAGATCACTGATGGCAAGCGGCACTTCGTCCGCATGTGGTTAAAGGACATCCCATTCCGTCCTAAATGCTCGCTTGTGATGGATTGCATACCTGAGGAATCACCCGGAAAAACGAGATCAGATGGGTCTGGTGCACGAGATTTGCGAGCGACACGAAGACATGCTGCTGCTCCATGTGAAGCAGCATCATGGCTACGATGTATGACATGCCCTGAACATAGCCAACGTCAGGTCTGCGATATTGTTTGACAGATGAATCTTGTCTTGATGGTTCGGGAATTATTGTCACACCAACCAAGAACCTACAGTGCAAACAACCCTGGACTTTGTTGAAGATCCTGTTGCTGGCGCAATAACAAGCATACCTGTACTGCACGTAAGCCTGAAGAATGCCAGTCAGAGAATCAGCCATCGGTCCTTCTTTGAAGATTTGAAAGCTTGGGAACGTCCTGTGTGGGGCACGACTCGAGTTAGATACAGTTAGTTGGCACAATTCGTTTGCACTGAGCCTTCAGAATCCAGAGCAGCAACGTGAGAGAGAAACCGCCTTCACAGTCCCAGAGCCTTTTCCCCCTCGCTCATGGCCATCGCTCACGCGCTGGCCTGTCCCGAACATGTCAAAACACGTTAAAAAGGCACAGTAAAATGTCACAGCCACTACAGCGACTTGGACCGTTCCCGGGAGCGCATCAAACCCAGCCAAAGAGTGGGCACGCGTTGGCAGCCCCAAATCCTGCCTCGCGCCCACCTGCATGCGTTCTCACAGCCTCTCCTGTGCTGTATCAAGAGTAGAGAGAGAAAGAGATGCGTTTTATTCTTGAGAGTATACATCTAAACAAGTCAAAAATATGTGGGCCCCGCACACCCTCAGGTGGGCCAGCTAGATCCGAGGCGGCTCCCGGGAGGGACAGGGACGTGAGGCAGTCACGCCTCAGCAGTCCCAGGGCCTCACCTGTATGAGCTCTAGTGAATTCAAAGAATCGCTTTCATTTCACCAGCCCTGTGACAATAAGCATCTGCACCGTTACTGCCAACGCGACTATTCCGAATTAGAGTGCAAAGCATATCGAAAAGCAGGTGCGCGAACAGGCAAACCTCGTGCGCTAGCTTCGTTGAGAGCCGTGAATGTAATGATCAGAGCTCACCCCAAATTATCGCTTTGAGCATCACTATGTAATAATCAGGGCTTCCCCAAATTCTATCGCTTTCAGCATCATAATCGGCACTGCATACCTCGGCAAGTCAATGTCGATAGATGCGAGTGCGTCGTGGTCACGGGCCAAAACTGTTTCCGGGTTGACAGACCGTGCGGCCAGTTCGCCGTTCAAAGGCTGCTGGGACACTGCCATCGACTGCCTCACCTGCTCGCCCCGGACCCGCAGGATGTTGTAGAGGTCTTCCGTGATCTGCAGGCTGTTGCCGATGGCTCTGTGCCACAGCTCGGCCCGCACCTTCGAAGGGACGCCCTGCGCCCACATGCGCTGCGTTTTGCGGGCGTCCCGCAGCGCCTCCCAGTTCGGGAAGATTTCGGTCTCCCAGCTGTCTATGGCGCGGAGGGTCGTCCGCTCCAGTTCGAGTTCCCGCTCGGCTTTCTTCCGAGCGGCGGTGCTGAGGCTCGCGATCTGCTTCGCGTGGAGACTCGCTTCCTTCGCACTCTTCGGAGGAAGCCCGCTCGGGCGCCCGCAGAGCCCGTTCAACAGGTCCGGTGCGTCCGGCATTCCGACGCCGGGCGGCGCCGTCGACAGCTGCGGCTTGCCCTTGAACATGAGTCGCATCTTGCTGAGCACGTCCGAGGCCAGCGTGCCGCCGCTGTCAGCGGGGGCCGCACCGTCCAGCATTCCGACTGTCCTTGTGCCCTAGCATGACATCAATGCAGCTTCTTTGGTTGCATGGCTTTCTTTCGGCCTGTTTTCGTTGTTCGAGTGAGACTGGACAGACTAAGAAAAAAAATTAGCTTTGTGTTGAATGTGCGTTATTGGTGGGGGCGGGGGCAGTGATTGTAACGCTTCCTGTAAGACTGGTGAACGAACAATGACGCCTCGGCGCCCGCAGAGCCCGTTCAACAGGCCCGGTGCCTCCGGCATTCCGGCAGACATGAGCCGCATCTTGCTCAGCACGTCCAAGGCCAGCGTGCCGCCTGTCAGCGGGGGCCGCTCCGTCCAGCATCCCGACCCTGTGCCCTAGCATCGACATCATTGCCGGTTCTTTGGCCGAATAGTTTTATTTCGGCCGTTTTCCTTGTTCGAATCAGACTCGACAGAGTAAGAAAATGAGCTTGTGTTGAATGCGCGTTACTGGTGGGAGGGGGGGCGGTGATTGTAAACGTGTTTCCCGTGAACTGAGTGAGCGGAGGGTGCCTCGCCTTCTTTCACTCTCTTCCGAGGAAGCTTGCACACGCAGAACCCGTTCGGAGTGAAACCAGGTGCCCAGCTTCAAGTTCTGAGGCATCACTGATTGGACACAGCTCGCGTTCCCTGTGGGACGGAGCACCGCGAGGTGGCATCCTCTTTTTGACATTCCGTGAGTTGGACCGTAAGGTACGCTTGAGTGCAGAGCAAATGTAAAGAAGGCGTTCAGCTTGACGTATTGACGGCTTGCTGTCATGCGGAAGCATGCAGCCGAGGGCCCAGCCGAAAGCAGGAGATCGGCCCAATATCAAGATCCAGAAGTCCCCCAGCAGCAGGTTTGGGCGTGTGTGGGTGGGTGTAAAGTAAAGGACAAGAAAGAGAGAGAGAGAGAGTGTGTGTGTGTGTGTGTGTGTGTGTGTGTGTTAGAATAGAGCATCTATTTAGTATCCGAAAAGTAGGTGCGAGACAAGGCAAACCTTGTGCGCTGCCGAGGGGAACAGTTGTTTTGCCTTTCCGATTGCTCGGGATTTTCGAGACCATGTTTGAATCCTCGGTTTCCAATCTGTTTGAAAGTCGTTTCCTCATTCCATTCAGAATTGAAATCTTTGGTAATGATCCTGCTGCAGGTTCACCTACAGCAACCTTGTTACGACTTTTGCTTCCTCTAGCTGAGAAACATTGCTTGGATTCGGGCTAGCTTCGTTTAACCGTGAATCTAATTTTCAGGACTTTCCCAAATTCTCGCTTGCAGGACACGAGAGAGAGAGATAGAGAGGAGACGAGTAGTCGGGAGTTGCGTCTCCCCACAAGGGCGAACGAAGTAGATCAGGCATCCGCCGCCTGGAGCTGCACGGTCTGCTTCTGTGGTTATGAAGTTTTGTGCGTGACAGAATGACTACACATTCCTTCGCTACGTGCGGAGACACCGTAAACGTTTTCCTGGGCGCACAAACAACTTTGACAGATCCACATTGTACTCGAAGGTTTAACGCTGCCGTACCCTTTTTTGACGCGACACCGCGTACGTAAGTTTGCACGGACTCCGCTGTGCTTTTACCGACGGGGGAGAAACGACTAAAGCAACTACTGCCAAATGAATCAAAATGGGTATTTCTTTGTGGTTCCGACGATCCCGTATGGGCGCGCGGCTTTTATTTTGTTTTGGACAGTTCCCGTCTGCTCCTTCCGTGAATCGCAACTGACGGCCTCATCGAGTATTTCCTACGAAGCAGGTGATTGTGCTTATTCGGAAAAGAAACAGTACGAAACAAGAGCATGGGGCTTCGTTGTGAAGAACGGTACACAATAAAAATGCATACATGTCGCTGAGCTTCTTCCTGCAGCCTCTCTTCGCACACAGCTCGCTTCTGCTCCAGAAGTTGCTGGCTTGCGAGGTAGTGTACGACAGGAACCTGTTTCATTGATCCTGAAATGCTTTTACTTTTCAGAACTGAGCAGAAAACTCCGGTTTACTGGTATGAAGGATAATTGAGTCGCAGCTCTTAACGAGACAGATAGGAAGAAGGCGTTTTGAATCTTCGCTTTTTCTCACGAAAGGGGGCCAGCGGGCTCCGGGGCCCGGTTAGCGTTCAGCCAGCCTGCGGGCATCCTTGGTCGGATGCATCACTGTTTTCCAACTTTCGAGGTGCCAAAGTGACTTCAATGTTTCATCCGGACCCAAATCTGTAAACATCGCCTTTTCCGGCAGTGCCTGTGTTCATATGTGCTCAACACCGCAGGCCCCGTCTGCGCCGTGTCTTTTGAGCCACGAACACATAAGCCGGACCATCATCAGCAGAACCCTAAGTATCTGCAGACAGGACAGCGGTGCGAGTCAGCGTTGTCAGGCGGCTGTTCGTAGCTCGCTACGGCCAGGGACCACCCGTGTTGCTGGACAGGCAAAACCGTCACAGGGAAAACGCTACAACCGCGTCTGTGCAATCAGTTGGAAAACTCAGGGCCCCCGATATGGCGAGATCGCGCAAGTGCCACAGCCTCAGGAAAGAAAAAACTGGGCGGTGAGGAATTCCCCCAAAAAAGCGAAATTGCACTCGGCTGAGCGAACAGAGGCAATAAAAGCAATTCTGCTTGCGTTCAGTGTACGAAAATAATCTTCAGCTGGCGCGGAAAAAAGAAAAGTAATACGTACCTGGGGCACGTCGCAGATTGTGTGAAAGCTCACGTGCACGAAGCATTCGCGGAATCTGCACCGCGATTGATCGCAGTCTCCAGCCGGTGGTGGCTGTGGCGCATTGAGCTTCATCTGTTTGAGTGCAATCACTTTTCCGCTAGTAGCAGTTGTACATGACCCACTTGATATGTGGTTTGACATTGTCATACGTCAAACCCTGCTGTGTCGGATATGGGCCTACGAGCGTGTTAGTCAGTAGAGGACCCACCAACGCACACAACAGAAATGCATACCGATGCTTCGTCTGCTACATCGTCTGGTCGCAAGAGAGGGTTGTTGTGGACGAACAGAGTCCGCAGACTTCGCATTTCGAGAACGCCGCTGGGAAGGGCCTTGATATGATTCGTGTCTGCCTGGAGCTCTTGCAACTGCTTCAGATTCCAGATTTCATGGGGGAGCTCCTGTTGGCGTGGTTGGTGGGCGATTTGTGACTCTTTCGAATTATTCTTGCCGAGGCAAGAAACCCGCCGGCCTTCTTGGGCTGATTACACGGATCAAGCTGTGCAAAGCAGAAGCAAGTCGCACCATTTTGAGCCATGCCGACTAAAGAACCAGATCAGGAGGATCGGGGCAAGAGCATGACGGTCAACCGCAGCATGCAAAAGCTTGAGTCGGGTTTTAGAGAGTTTGCAGTGCCTCAACCATGATGCAACAGTTTGGGAGGTCGGCCGCCACTTGACCCGCAGGCCGCAGCGCCGCCGAACACGTGAAGATTGGCTCTCGTGTAGCAAGCTTCCAGGTACTCGCATTAAAAGAGGGGAGCTGTCGCTGCTCATCCGCCAGATCCGTCCTGAAGTGGCCTACCTGCTGCTCTAAAGTTGAGAACATACCGAAAGCCTGTTGTTGTTTACGTGGAGGCGTTCGAGATGTCGAAGCTTCCCGATTTCTGAGGGAAGAGCTTCGAGGTTGTTGTATGATAGATTCAGCCTGCGGAGATTAAGATTGAAGTAGGAAATTCAGCTCACACTGGTGCGGCAGACAGTGGTGCTTGCAACGTTCTTCCGACTCCGGACCGCTGAACGTGCACTTGAACCTGAGAAAAAATGCACGCGGACTTTCCCGGTATCTATCGCTACTGCTGCCACAGACTCCAGCTTTTGCCAGCGAAGCTCTTGCCGGAGGCTCTTATTTGTGTTGCTCACGATTGCGACAGTCGGAGAACCTGACATCATTTGAGGCAGGATCGACAGCCCCTTTGCGAAGAACTAAAGAATCACTACGCTACCGTCAGAAGCTGATAGAGCAGAAGCTCTTGCGGGAGGCTCTCGTTTGTGTTGCTCACGATTGCGACAGTCGGAGAACCTGACACAATTTGAGGCAGGATCGACAGCCCCTTTGCGAGAAAGCTAAGAACTAAAGAATCACTACACTACCGTCAGAAGCTGATAGGGCTCTTGCGGGAGGCTCTTGTTTGTGTTGCTCACGATTGCGACAGTCGGAGAACCTGACACAATTTGAGGCAGGATCGACAGCCCCTTTGCGAGAAAGCTAAGAACTAAAGAATCACTACACTACCGTCAGAAGCTGATAGGGCAGAAGCTCTTGCGGGCTTGCACCGACTTGAAGTCGTGTGCTATCACTCGATTGACCTGTTTCATCCACACACCGCCGCTATTGCTAGCGTTGGTTCTTATGTCGAAAGCTGCGACGAAATTACTCCTGAGACTGAAGCGACAGTTTGCAGTGACGAGCTTCTCAATTCCTCCAACAAATTATGTTCGTGAGGCAAGGCATACCAGGTAAGGCTTGTCAGGTTGCCGATAGAAGGCGGAAGGGAGGAGAGTTGGTAGCAGTTGTCGATGTGAAGGACCGTGAGGTTGGGCTTCAAAATCTTGACTTCATCCTGAATGTGAGGCTTTCGGTCGAAGAAAAAGGAGACAGAAGAAGAAGAGGTTTTCGGCGCATGTACATGGCATGTGCTCATGACGAGGCTGAACACTGTCGGCAGATGGGAGCTGTCTTCAGAATGGACATCCTCCGACGTAAACACTTGGCCGCGCACGAGTGCCGAACACGGTCTTATGTGGCGATCCCGGGCATCTTGGCTGGGCAAGTTGCCGTGGCTCTGCAAATGGAAGGACAGGCACATCTACTCCGCGGATGGGCAGTGCGGTGGCACCACGCAGGGTGCGCTGTGAAAGGGAACTGCTGCTACCCGAGTTTGGTGTTGCCCGGGTAGCTTTGGGGCAGAGAGAAACTAGTGAACAGAACATCGAAGAAGAGAGCACACCGGCAGTCGTTTAAGTTCGTGGTTGTGGCAAAAATAGAAGGACGTCTCGCCTCTCTCGAGAGCGTCGTGGAAGTCTTCGCACAGCTGGTCTTCGACAGCCTCCTCCTCCGTCTCGGACAAGTGTGCGGTCATTTCTTTTTCTCTTGTGCTGTCACCCTCTCCCTACCTGCTGTTTCTCGGAAGTCTCACTCAGGACGTTGTCGTGTAGGGGCAGACCCGCATGACCTCACGTTCGTTCACGTGTTTCGGTAGTTTCAGCACTTGGGAATCCCTTCGGTTCTTTGTCTGGCAGCTTTTGTCGAGCATTTCCCTCCAAGCCGGGGCGTATGTAAATACTTGGCGATCGATCCGCCCATGACCCGTGCTGCTAGCTGTAACATGTATGCTGGGGGGCAACCGCCTCCTTTTACGTGGAGCAGCGGAGTGCACCAGCTTCGTCCATCTTGTTGCAGCATTCCTCGCTCCCTTTGCTGTTGGTCGGGATCGATCGCTGGCTGCTGGACCGCTGGGAGTCCCCCATCAGGGTTCCACGGGGTGCTCGCACAAGCGCTGCTTGAGCAGGTTCCACGGCGCGGCTCGGATGAACGGCGGACTGGCGTGGCTTGCCGGACCTGAGCACCAGGAAGGTGCTCGCGCAAACGCCGGACTGGGGCAAAAGGTTTGATTCCGTCAACGAACGAGATCTCGATCCTTAAATAGATGGGCGTGTCGTTGTAGGAGGTGTCTTTCGGCATCGGCGGCTTGCTGCGTACCCAAGGGGACTGCGCGCGACTTATAGCGCGCCGAAGAGCGAGCCAATAGCAGGCCTGTGATGCTCCTAAATGTCCTGAACCGGATCCAACATGTTTATATAAATCAGGCCGGTGCTGACTCGTTTCGATGCAGGGCCACGGGCACCGAGTATTTCAAGCCGTTCGTATCTTATGACAAGGGCAAAAGCGGTGGAAGGGATGCGACTTCTTAGCGTGTAGGTGGGGCAGGAGAACGCAATGCGCTGCCTGCCACTCGGGCGGCGGGTTGCGTGGGCCGTCAACCACATTTCTTGTGCTGGACAAACGCGGTAAACAGACCACCGATGGCAGACCACAGATAGATCATCGACCGCAGAGCACGCTAGGAGCAGACCACTGGGAAGAACATGGCTAGATCGCCAGGAGCAGATTGCTCGGTTGAAGAACGTGGGTAATAGCAGACCACAGATAGATCATCGAGAGAGAGAGACGAGACATCGATAGCACATCAATAGGATCATCAAGAGTCGTTTGCAGGCAAGTGAGTACCACTCCACTTTCTCGAGTAGAGACTGGGCTCGATTGCGTTGGCGGCGGCAATGCGCTGCCGCAGGTGCTCCCCCGCGAGCACCGGAGGATACCGGGCCGGCGCCGTTTGGTCCAAGCTGCGCACCACGGCGTCGTAGCTCGGGGCGACCGCATCTTGTCGCCGGACCACGCGAGCAGGTCGCTCGATTGCAGCGTGAATAGATTGCCAATAGCAGGCCACATATAGATCATCGATCACAGAGCACGGATATATTACTAATAGCAGACCACAGATCCAAAGATAGATCAGCGATCACAGAGTGTGGATAGATTACCAACACCAGACCACAGGTAGATCATCGAGAGAGAGACGGCACATCACCGACCTCTTGTTTGTCGGATCATCAAGAGTCGTTGGCAGGCAAGTGAGTGCCACTCCACTTTCTCGAGTAGAGACTGGGCTCGATTGCGTTGGCGGCGGCAATGCGCTGCCGCAGGTGCTCCCCCGCGAGCACCGGAGGATACCGGGCCGGCGCCGTTTGGTCCAAGCTGCGCACCACGGCGTCGTAGCTCGGGGCACAAAAGAACGCGATGCTCTGCCTGCCCCTCCCAGCCGGCGGGTTGTGCGCCCGGTGCACCGTCGACCGCATCTTGTCGTTGGACCACCGCGCGAGCAGGTCGCCGATGTTGACGACGAACACCTCCGGATCGGCGGGCACCAGGTGCCACTCGCCGCCGTCGTCGAGGATTTCGAGCCCCGGCACGTCGTCTTGGCTGAGCAGCGTGAAGCATTCGAAGTCGGTGTGGCTGCCGATCCCGACGCTCCGCTCAGGGCCGGCGGGCTGGGGGGGGTAGTATATGCAGTTCATGGAGTTCATCGGATGGGCCGTGAGGGCGGTGAAGTACGTCGGTTCTTGGCCCAGGCACCGAGCGAACAACGAGTACATGACGTGAGAGGAGGCGAGGACCTCTTCGTAGTACGCCGAGACCTGTGGATTTCGTTGACGTTCTTGCCTTTCTTGCGTTCGACGACGATCCCACATGGGCGCACATTCGCGCCTTCAACCTTTTGGTTGTTCGTGATGCTAAGCAGTTGACGAAACGGCAGCAGGCAAGAGCTATTTATTCACCGAAAAAGTCGTTTTCTTGCACGAGGTCTTCCAGATTGCCACGAGAGCACGTGGCATGCGCGTCTGTGACTTCCACACGAATGCACCTAAACTGCCCACGGAGGCACCGGATTGCCCACGAGTGCACCTAAACCAAAACTGCTATGCGTGCAAGAAAAGTAGCCATGCGTGTAAGAAAAGTAGCTCTCAAGCATGCAGAAAAGTCAGGTGACAGGCAGTAAACCCAAACATTTCGTGTCTGATGCGACGACTCCCTGCGACAAACTCCGACTAAGTCAAAATGCTCGTACGGGAGATCGCCCGCTGCGGACAGAGGCGGAGGACGGTGGTTTCATACCCGGGTTTCGAAGTCGGCGATGTCTGGCCACGCGTTCTTCCCGAAGAGGTCCGGGAAGTAGTACTCGTAGTCGGCGGGCCGCTCCGTGCCGAGTGTGAACACTTCTTTGTAGTCCCGCAGCTCGCCCGGCGCCGGGTCGGCGTTCAGACGCTTGTCGCTGGCGTCGACGCCGTAATCGCCCTGCTCGTGCACGCCGATGTACCCGCGGAGGCCGCCCGTCTTGGTCACGTGGATGCGCCGCTTCTCGTCGGTCGGCCGCTCGAAGAACGCCCGCAGCGCCGCGTACGCCTCCCGCTTCGTCCGCCGGGCCACCGGCAGCCCCGCCACTTGGAAGAAGCCGGTCGAGGCGCAGGCTTCGGTGATCTCGCCGGCCAGCGTGCCCACCCGGCCCGTCCGCACGTACGCGCCCACGTCGATGACGGGGAGGTTCGCGAACGAACTCACCTGCGCGGACTGGCGCCGGTGTGCGTTCGAACAGCGGCAGTTCGCCAGCATAACCCTTCGCCGCATGTTCGGCGTCATCCCCGCCCACCGCCACTTCCCGCCTGTGCAAGGTCGAAATCCTGCTTTGTATCCCGCGAGGCTTCGGAGCATGCATTCACTTGTGCTATGTGTACGAGGCCCTACCTTCCATCGGCATCGGACGGAACGGTAGAATGTCATGCTGCCTGGGAGATGTGCCTGGGCGTACGAAGATGGCGAAGGCCGGAAATCCCTGAGACAGTTTTCGAGACGGACTCGAACTTCTCAGACCGACAACTTACTACCACTGCGTGTGTGGAAAGGTGCACGCCCTACGCTACGACGTGATCGTTTCATTGTCATGCCCTTCAGGGTTTCCTGTTCGGTTCATTTCAGAGTCAGGATTATTCCAAACACCGCAGTAGTGCACTCAGGTTGACCCTATTTATGTTTCGAGGTTATATCTTCTGGAATCGGATCAACCAACCAAAACACGCTACGTCTGCGTATCTTCACAATTGAGCCGGTCCAGCCCGTCTTGATAGACCGTGATAGACCGAAGAATACAGCACCGGGCAATTCGATGCAGCTCTACGGACTAGGGATGGACCTGATAGACCGTGGTGGACCGTGATTCACTGTGATAAACAGCGGCAGGCACCTCGATGCAGTTCTAAGAGATAGGGACGGACCGGCTCAACAATAGCACTAGTAGGGCATCCGTCAGCCTACTCACTGAGGCCGAAGCACTCTTCCCTTTGGCGCTTTTGTCGTGGTGCAACGCGTGTGCGGTTGCAATCGGCGCCTGTTCAAAACAAAGAAAGAAAGCAAAATAAAACAGATGTCACAATGCCGCAGCAATGACGTTCCCATTTCTGCAAACAGATAGGGTATTGACGAGCGTATGACGAGCGAAAGGCAGAACTACTACTCGCGGGACAAGGCAGCACGAGGGATACTAGGAGTAGACATCTTCCAGAGTCGGGGGCATGCACCGATAAACGAAGCAACGGAAGATCAGCATCAAGTGAGCAATGCTGAACGTGACGACGTAAAAAGACCTTTGTTTCTCGCCTGTGCTTTCTTGAATCGGCACTGTTTCGTTGGAGTCGTTTCATGTGTCATGTGCAAACCGAAGTGCCGGAAGGGTTCTCTTCAGTACAACTGCCTCAGGATTGGACTGGTCCGGAATACCGGTCTGCTCCTGGCACGACGTGTACGTCTCCACAGGGGCTGCCGCTTCATCGGACAGCAAGGTAGTTATCCGAAAGGATAGCCTTCCAAATCTCTTAGGTTTCTGCTCCGGAGACAGTGCGCACATCGTGGTAAATAAATAGCGTATCCCGACCAACGGGAGGAGATACACGGTGAAAGAAACACGCTGTCCTCTCCTAAGCTCTTCTTCAGCACACGGTAACTTGGTACAGCACGGCACGTTGCACTGCGTCACAACGGAGCGGAGCATCTCCATCGTCCGTTGAGTGTAGAAAAGAGGGAAGAGCAGCACAAACTGACCTTCTGTGATTGAAAGCGCACTGCCCGCAGGATGGGGCATGTAGCTTTTTACTGTGGAGGCCCGTGCAGGCACAAACTACAGGAGAACACGAGAAGGTGGCCAGAACCTCAGTTCCCAGCAAAGCTCTCATTCGGGGGATTGCAAGAACGTGCTTGGAATGCATAGATATGTGCTCAGCACCGCACTGGTCGTCTGCTCCGTGTTTCGGTCCTTTAAGCCAGGACACCCAAGGCGGACCATCATCAGCGTGGAAGTGAGTGCCTGCTGCCAGGACAGCGGCGTGAGTCTGGTTTATCAGGCGGCTGTTCGTAGCTCGCTACGGCCAGCCAGGACAGGACCGACCCTGTGCTACGACAGCAGGCTGTCTCATCGGGGGAGGAAGACTTTGGCCGCTGGACGCTTTGATACTCTTTTTCTTTGGTACCTACATTCTTGCAGGTCGCCCTGCAGAGAAAAGGCCCAAAAGAAAGACGTAGGGCCCTTACATATGGGCACCGTGGTGTTGGTGGTTGTATCAGAATCAGAATTCCTAACTCCCCCTAAGAGGAAACGGGGGTGAAAAAAGGAGAAGGAAGTCGATCAACCGGCCACAAACGAAACGAAGTGCCTGCTTTGTAATCATTTTGCAATAGCACGCTCTTCGTAAGCTTTCGCGACCGGCTAAAACCGCTCGAGCGCGGCCGCTAATGCTGCCATTTTGTTGTTGATAGATTGGCCGCACCGCAGCGGAGTGTTTAGAGGAAACATAATCAGTGATGTTAAGAGGTGGAGAAGGGCCCTACGCGTGCTAGGTGTGGTAGGTCCGCTGTGCACGAAAATCCTAGTCTACTGCCTGGCACACTGTTTCGGCAGAACACTGCCTCTCAGGCCTGTTTGGCATCAAAAAAAGAAAAAGACACAGATGGCGGAGTCTACCGCAGCGCCATTGTTGCAGTCAGATGGATCGGTTACCCATACGACATCGGTAGTCAAAACTCGCGGTATTTTGGCTGTTGCGGAACAACCCTGAGGCCGTGCCAAGAGGTGGAACCGTTTCGTAACTATAAAGTACAACATCGAGAGGAATGCCTGACAGAACAGCAACGTCCCCAGGAACACTCCCGACTCCCGCACTCGCGAAGAAGCACAGAACAAGAGAGGCGAGTCCACTGTATTCTGCAGGAGTTTGCCTGCTGAAGGCGAAGTCACTGCGCGTGGTTGGGTGACGCGTCGGCTTGGGAGACGCGTTTGCGGTTGGCGAGAGTCTCGCGGAGATCACTCGCCAACTGGCGGAGGAGGGACTCTGTCTGTTCCCAGCCGATGCAGGCGTCAGTGATCGACACGCCGTACTTGAGCTTCGACGGGTCGACGAGCTTCTGGCTGCCTTCGTTCAGGTTGCTCTCCAACATCACTCCGAAGATGCTCTTGTTCCCACCTTTAATCTGCTGCACGACATCCTGCAGAACCTCAGGCTGCCGCCGGTAGTCCTTCATCGAGTTTCCGTGGCTGCAATCGACCAGAATATTGGAGGGGAGCCCGACGCTCGAGAGCTGCTGTTCGACGTTTCCGATGTTCTCCGCGTTGTAGTTCGGGCCCTTCGCCCCACCGCTGTTTTGGTGTGTGTTTTGGCGTGTTGGCAAAGACGGCGGTGGTGCTTTCGATATAGATTTCGGCTCATGGGTATTTTTTGCGTTTTCCCGACGACCCAGTCCTCTCAGCTCGAGGCCTTGTGTTTGTTCGCACTACCTGCTTTGGTAAGTTTCATGAGTATGCTGTCAACTACTAATTTTTAGTACCAACAATGCGTTGTTCACACAGAATAAGAGCTCGTCACTCGCACAACCGCGCCTACAAAACTAAGGATGATGCCGATGGGAAGAGAGAGTTGTTTTCGTTGAACGCCTGATCGTTTTTACGTAATGCTGGATTCGGGACGCAAGTGAAAACGCCACGGGTTGCGGCGACGAGCTTCTCATTTCCTCTAACATTTCATGTATGGTAAAAAGAAATACGCGTCGCACCCACGTTGTTTTCTACTACCGGTGCTGGGAAAATCGACCCGCGCAACCACATCACCCAGGAGAATCCCTGTACGGTACCAGGCGGCGATGTCGCGTGCTCGCAGAGACGGTGGCATACCGGAGGACAATGTGCGTGTGCGCGTTGCCTTTGGTCCGCACGACGCAGACCTGCCCCGACACGCTGCACGAGAGGAAGGAGGAAGGGTGAGACGCGGCCCGGATGGCGTTGATCGCGACTTCCATCGACCCGTCGGTGCCGTTCTTGAAGCCGACGGTGCTCGACAGCGCGCTGGCCATCTGCCGGTGGCACGGCGACTCCGTGGTCCGGGCGCCGATGCAAGTCCACGACACGAGGTCCTGGATGTATTGCGGCGTCAAGACATCCAGCGCTTCCGCCGCAACGGGGACTCCAGCCGCGGTAATGTCGAGCATGATACTGCGCCCGAGTTCGAGGCCTTTTTCGATCGCGCAGGTGTTGTCAAGGAACGGGTCGTTGAGGAGGCCCTTCCAGCCAACGACGGTCCTCGGCTTCTCGAAGTACACGCGCATGAGGATGAGCAGCGTGTGCGACAACTCGTCGGACAGCTTCTTCAGCTTCGCCGCGTACTCGCGGGCGGCCTTCTCGTCGTGGATGGAGCACGGCCCCACGATGACCACCAACCTGTGGTCCCCGCCGTCCAGCACATTCTTCACCGCGGTCTGCCCCACGTGCACCGTGTGCACGTGGTTGTCCAACCGGGGGAGCCGCGCCTTCAGGTCCGACGGCTTGCAGATCGCGACCTCTCCTTCGATGTTCAGGTTTTCCGTGACGACGGTCATTGTTGTTTTTTTCCTCCCTTCTTCTGTTCTTTTCCCCCCGGTGACGAGTTGATCCTGGTCGAAAGAAGGTTTTTTGTGTTGCCGACGATCGACCGGGATTTGGTGCACGGTCTGGTGTCTTTCGACGTTTTCTTGCTATCCTTCTTTTGGGTGGTGAATCTGCTGTCAATCCGTTCTTCTTTTTTCCTCCGCCTCCTTCCGTTCGCTGATTTTCTTGCTCATTTGATATTAATGATGCTACTGATAAGGCCGTCGGCGATGATGTTGATGGCGGGTGACTAGCCTTCGATGCGGGGCAGGGTGGGGCGCAGGGTGAGGCGCAGCATGGGGCGCAGGGTGGAACATAAGATCTGGGCCTCTGGGCCAAGGGCTAAGCAGGGGCTTTAGGTGTTTTTTGGGTGGTCACCAGATTCTCTATAGTGAAATGGTCAAAAACCCTGGGAAATTGGGGCGACAACACTGGGGCTGGGAGGTTGGCGCAGAATCGTAGTCGGATGTGGGTTGGGCGATGCACCCTCTTGCTTGTTTGCGTGGTGGTGAGGTGCTGGTCGGGTCGGTTTTTCTTCACCGAAAGAAATACTCGAGGGACTGCCTTGTGCTCATTTCGAAGGAGGCTAGAGGGGGAGAAAACAATACAACTACAAAGTGGGTCTTTTTTGTTGAACGCTTACGCCCGCCACTAAACCCAGGGTTACCTGTGTTTCGTGTGGGCTACAGCACATTTACCTCCTTTGATCCATCGCAACTGGCAGTCTCCTCAAGCATTTCCTACAAAGCAGGTGCTTATACAAAAAAAGAGAGAGAGAGAGAGAGAGAGAGAGAGAGAGAGAGACGAGTTAGAGTGCAGGGACCATCTCTCCGGGGAGTTTCCGGTCTCCTCACTTCTCTTCGCACTGCTACGGCGGGCGTAAGTCGCTCCGGAGGCGCGCTGCAGGTTGCGGCTCTGCTACAGTGAGTGGCGGCACCGGAGTTGGTGCTGCAGCGGGCGCTCTGGCCGGCGGGCGAGCTCGTCTCGCGGGGGATCGCCGCCTTGTAACGCTGCGGGCCCTCTTCTTCCTCGCGACTGCGCGGCCTACGGCGGCGGCTAACACCTTGATGGGAAACTTCAGCTTCCATTGAGCGAAGGCTACTAAAAAGATGCCCGATCTTCTCGGGGCGGCTTGCGATTTACTAACGCACGCCCTGCGAAGGCTGCTAAACCGATGATCACACTGCCGTGCACCACGTTCTCCACCGCGCACACATGCAGTAAGCAAGAAGCTGTGTACTGTTGCTTTGATGTGCTCCACGCACTGTGTGCATGTTTCGGTGACGATGCCGATGGCTGTCTCGTTTCCCGTCATACTTCTTCGCGTGAGTGACCCTAAGACCGGCTGTCAAACAACAGGTGTCGGAGTACGCGGCACGGGGGCTGGCCCTGTTGCGGGCGGGGGGCTGCCACATTACAAGTGCATCCCTCGCTTTATCTTCCCTTCTTCTTGACGACAAGAGTGTGACTACCATCCCCGTCCTTTGGCTCACGGCTCCTGTGTCTACCGTCAACAGCTGATAGACCAGAAGCTCTTGCGGGCTTGCACCGACTTGAAGCCGTGTGCTATCACTCGGTTGACCTGTTTCATCCACACACCGCTGCTATTGCGTTATTGCTAGCGTTGGTTATTATCTCGGCCAATTGTATCCACCTCGACCCCGCGGTTTTAAGGCCGCGGAGTTGAATCGAGTTGGATTATTCGGACATGTATCAGCAATGGAGTTACCATTGTTATCCAACTATTTCTCACACGTGTGGGCGAGGTCGCACAGCAAAGGATATCGATCCGACGAAGTAGCCATTTCCTTAGTACCGAAGTGGGCCGTGCCAATCCGTCCGGCACACGGTCGGGCCGAGGCGGGCACGAGGCGGGAACGGAGAGCGGAAAAAGGAGAGAAAATAACTGCTCTCTAGGGAGGGGGATAATTAGGCTGGTCCCGCGGTGCGGGCGCATTTCGAAAGAAAAGCGGCCGCAAACGGAGCAACGCCTGGTCACCAGCGTTCGTGTGTTAAATCGTTTGAGCACGTGCTTTGTAGGGAATACTCGGAGGAGGCCGTCAGTTGCGTGTCGCAAAGGGAGTATTCTAGCCACACGAAACGCCGGTGTCACCAGCGTTCGTGTGTTAAATCGTTCGAGCACGTGCTTTGTACGGGGCTACTCGGAGGAGGCCGTCAGTTGCAAGTCGCAAAGGGAGTGTTCTAGCCCACACGAAACGCCGGTGTGCCTAGATTTAGTGCCGGATGCAAGCGTTTTGTGTTTTGTTTGTACGTTCCGGATGATCGTTTTCCCACATGTATTTGCCCTGTGTCATTTTCAGGTAAGGAATTCTGATCACCCACCAAAACACGCTGCCTACCTTTTTAGCCTGCACAATACATTGAAGGGCAACCCGCAAGATTGTTAGTACTAAAAAAGGACCCTTCGCCCACCGAAATACGCACCGATCGCTCATTTCGTGTATTTTCTTCACATAGCTATTATTCAACCCGACCGACCCTTCATTCGGACGAGTGACTCACATTCCATCACGGGCCGCGAAGAACTAGAGAGAGAGAGAGAGAGACGAGTTAGAGTGCAGGGACCATCTCTCCGAGGAGTATCCGGTCGCCCCACTACTATCCCGTACTACTACGGCGGGCGCAAGTCGTTGCGCCGTGGGCGCGGAGCGAGCCGTGGCCCTGTCAAAGATGATTGTTGCACCGATGGTGGCGCAGCCGGGGGCGTTCTGACTGGCGGACGAGACCGCCTGGCAGGCGTGTGTTGACACGTTGTTTCGCGGGCTCTCCTCCTTTTGGCAATAGCCCGCCCTATGGCGGCGGCTAGCATCTTGACAGAGAATCTCAACTCCCACTGAACAAAGGGTACGTCGTGCGGATATTCAGGCACGGCATCGTTCCAGCTGTTACGGGCGCAAATTGTTTCCAGCTTGCCCAACATCCACTCGGTCTTCCGTCCAGCCGCAAAGCGTGGGCGGTGGGTACAACCCGGCATAGCCGGCGCACCAAAACAGCGGAGGGAACAGACCCCCTGACTTCCCAGGGAAGGAGGCGACTCCTGAGTCGGCGCAGCACAGGTCGTTGATAGCTCGCATAAGGTACCCAATTTGCAGCCCCTTCTCGGCGAAGGTTCTCCCTGGGAGCTTCGAACGCGTAAATGCCTCAAAATCAAGCGCGAGTTCCACGCCTGTCGTCGGGAGAGGGTTGGAGCTGACCCACGATAGACTCCGCAGCAGAACTATGCTTGTTGGTCTGGCTGCGTCTTTGTGGATACTTCTTGCCGGTCCACCTTTATCCTGAGAATCAGTCCGGTCGAGCGTGCACTGAAGCGGTTCTGATCGCCGTCATTAGTGAATTTGTTGCATTAGTGTGATTGTCAGGCCTTCGACTACCCTGAGCAACGCACCGTCAATAAAGGCGCTCCATCCGTTGACAAACGCGAAGTGTCCGTGAAGCTCGGAGCCGGTGTCGCTTTTCATCTGTGTTTGCGAACGTCGAACTGATGAATGCCATTGTGCCGGCTGTAAGGGAGGTTTATGCTGTGAACAAAGCCTGGTAGACGGCGAGAGCTGCCGTTTACGCTTTAGCATCCATTCCGTGCTTATTGGCCCATTCTACGGCCCGCTTGCTCCACCTAACTCATTCTGAAGCTGATCTGGCAGACCGTGGCAAAATAGTTCGCGCTGCCTGTTGTCGGCCCCCGTCGTGTCCCTGGAAGGGTGGAAGGACCCTCAAAACGTCAGAAATGGGCTGCCGGGGTCCGAGGAGACCCCAGGGCCCTACTGTCGTGGATACGAACCCACAAAACAGGTTCTGGGGTGCCTTGGCCCCGTTCTGCCCCCGTCTTATAGAGTTTCCCGCGCTTGAAGAGAGCATACCTCATGCCGAGCCACACCATGGTCGCGGCGTTCTTGAACAGGTAATACCAGTCGACCTCGGCGATCCGGATGTCGCACTTCGCGCAGCTCTTTTGGCCGTGATAGGCGAGTGGATCGTCGAGACTGGCTGCCCCGAGCCGGGCGGTGCAGCCCGTGCAGTTCGGCGGGGGTCGCGCGGCTTCGAAAGCGAAGTAGTTGAGGCCCATGAGCCGCGCCAGGTCCTCGAACGCGTGGCGCCGGAAATTGTGCGGGAACAGCTCAACGACCGAGGTCCCGCGCCTCATGACGGCGACGTTGGCCAGGGCGGCGCCGTGGGCGGCGATGAGCATGTCCGTGTCAGCTAGCAGCTGCAGCCGCTCCAAGTACGTCGACTCCTGCATTCGTGAGTGGGACTTGCTACGCAGTAGTAGTGCACAGTAACGGCGCAGTGTAGTGTGCGAGCCCCGGTCGGGCTGGGGGCGAAAGCCGTTTTCAGCATCAACCAAGTACCGTGCACCCACAACTTTCCCACAACGTGGTCAGAATAGCCACAACATTTACCGCAATACAGTGGCTATTGTGGAATATATTTTCCCCCTGTGACCGAGGGAAGTTGGGGTCCTTCGTTGCGTGATACGTGGAAAAAAGTTCGCGTCGATGGAGTTGATTTCCTCCCTGGCATTGATCATTGCCCTTCAATGGGCCTCAAAGGAAAAAGATTATAGCCAATGTGTTGTGGGTAGAATGGGTTAATTCTGACCACGTTGTGGAACAGTTGTGGGTGCACAGTACTGCATCAACAAACGGGCTAATGGAGCTGGGGGGGGGGGGGAGGAATCTTTTGTTTAGTGTGTAGGCAGTCTCCGGTGTAGCACGCCGTATTTTCGGGTGTTGCACACCCTATTTCCGGGGTGTGGTACACCCTATTTCCGGACGGGTTTAGATATCATCCATGGCTTCTAACGTACTAAGTACGTGTCGGTAGGATTGGAGCACACACTTTGTTGTCGGATAGCGATGTGACAGAGAAGTCTGCGACGCCGCCGAACTTGCCGCGGAGGAAAGCCGCTGCGCGGTTCTCGTCGAAGGTGCGGTCCGACCGCTTGAGGATGGACACCCGGAGCTTGCCCTGCCCGTACAGCTTCACGGGCACCCGCAGCCCGAACTCGAGCTGCAGGGCTTGCCTGAACGCCCACGCCGTCCGCTGCCCGGGGAACCACCGCCACCGCTCGTCCCTCTCCACGACGGTTTCGACGCACAGCTCGCGCTTGCCCGCCGCCTGGTGGTGCACTGCGTTGACCGGTCTGCCGTACCCACGCAAGACAGCCGTGAACCAGTACTTCGCCGCCGCCTGCCACGTGCGCGCGTGCCTCGGCTGCGTCCCGCTGCCGGCGCCTTCTGGGGCCATGCACTCGCCGGTGTACAGGATGTTGTCCAAGCGGCCGCCCGACGACAAATACACGAAAAGATGCGCTGCGTCCTTCAGAGCGTGCCCGAGCTGGCAGGTGTCGTGGGTGAGGAAACTGACCCCTGTGTTTTTGTGTTACACAATACAGCTGCGAACTTTGAGCTGATCTTCATTCGGGCGGGGCCTATCCTACATGCAGCTAAAATTGCGGGGGGAAATCCGCGATAGTAAGAATCCTCTCCCTTGGTTGTGCGCACTTCCTTCAAACCTGTTTGTTCATAACGGGAGTGAGGATGGTACGCTTGCATTGTTAGACACAACAAGAATACCTTTGACGGTGTCTTTGTCCGGCGTGCACTCGCCGCTTCGTTCAAGCCGCGCCTTCGCCTTCGCGAGTCGCACATTGGTCGAGACCGACATACCGGGCACTTGGTATTCCTGCTCGTCGGCCCAGTGGGCGATGCCCGAAGCAGCCGCCGGGGTGACCCTGCGGTCGGTCTGTGTGTGCGAGTGCCTTTGCACGCTACTGTACGAAAAAGAATCTATTTATTAGTCGCCACGAAGCCTTCTCAGGCCGCACCGCGCCACGAGGCCTTCTCAGGCCGCAGCGCGCCACGAGGCCTTCTCAGGCCGCACCGCGCCACGAAGTCTTCTCCGGCGGCACCGCGCCACGAAGCCTTCTCAGGCCGAACCGCGCCACGAGGCCTTCTCAGGCCGCAGCGCGCCACGAGGCCTTCTCAGGCCGCACCGCGCCACGAAGCCTTCTCCGGCGGCACCGCGCCACGAAGCCTTCTCAGGCCGAACCGCGCCACGAGGCCTTCTCAGGCCGCACCGCGCCACGAGGCCTTCTCAGGCCGCAGCGCGCCTTTCCGAGAGGCGTTGTGCCGACGAGGCGACGCCGGCGCATGCAGATTACCGCAACAGATCATTTGCAGTCTAATTCAAACTAACAGCCACCTGGTCCGGGCTCCTGGTAAGTTCCCCGAAACTTCCCGAAATTCCCCCGATACTCCGATATTTTCGTCTGGACCTTTACGCCACCACGCCGCCCCGGGCGCCGCCGAGGTCGTACGCGGCGACCGTGTACGCCGCGACCGCCAGCAGCGTCGCGATGCCGAAGCCGCCGACCAGCAGCGCGAGTCGGAACCCGCGCAGCCGCGGCGCGCCTTTGCCCGGCGGCGGCCGCCCGAGATGCGTTGTGCCGGCGCATGCAGATTACCGCCGCAGATCATTTGCGGTCTAATCCAAACTAACAGCCACCTGGTCCGGGCTCCTGGTAAGTTCCCCGAACCTCCCGATAATTTCGTCTGGACCAAATGGAACAGTGTCTAACACTGCCTATATCAGGGTTTGACCAGCTCAGTGAGCAAAAGGCGGGAGAGCAAGCTCTTGAGTGTAAAGAGTAGGAAATACCCGCAACTCCAAGACGCCCCCTGCCCCCCCGGGCTGGCCGACGCTTCGACTTCGCGCAGCTTGCGCTCGAGCTTGTTTGTTTCGGCGCGCAGGACGACGAGCGCTTCGAAGGCCGGGTCCGCTGCAGCCGCCTCCACGCCGCCGAGGTCGTACACGACCGTGTACGCCGCGACCGCCAGCAGCGTCGCGATGCCGAAGCCTTTGCCCGGCGGCGGCCGCCCCGAGATGCGTTGTGCCGGCGCATGCAGATTACCGCCGCAGATCATTTCCGGTCTAATACAAACTAACAGCCAACTGGTCCGGGCTCCTGGTAAATTCCCCGAAACTCCCCGATAAATTCGCCTGGACCAAATGGAACAGTGTCTAACACTGCCTATAATAGCAGGGGTTCGACCAGCTCAGTGAGCAAAAGGTGGGGAGAGCAAGCTCTTGAGTGTAAAGAGAAGGAAATACCCGCAACTCCAAGACGCCCCCTGCCCCCCCCCGGGGGCACGGGCTGACCGACGCTTCGACTTCGCGCAGCTTGCGCTCGAGCTCGTTTTTTTCGGCGCGCAGGACGACGAGCGCTTCGAAGGCGGGGTCCGCTGCGGACGCCACCACGCCGCCCCGGGCGCCGCCGAGGTCGTACGCGACGACCGTGTACGCCGCGACCGCCAGCAGCGTCGCGATGCCGAAGCCGCCGACCAGCAGCGCGAGTCGAAACCCGCGCAGCCGCGGCGCGCCTTTGCCCGGCGGCGGCCGCCCCGAGGCGCGCGGCGCGTCTGCAGGTGTACCCGCCGCCGTGCTTTCCTGTCCCGATGTCGTCATATTTGAAGCCCTCGCAGGCTGCTTTGGATGCGGCGTCCCGCTAACCTCACTTTTGGTGAGGAACCCAAAAACCTGGTTTGGGGGGTTTTTTTTGTGCCCTCTTAATTCCCCCCCCGTGGCGGTGCAGGTAATTAGCTTCCGTTTTGCCTCGGGTTTCCGACCAACTTTCTTTTGTCGCAATAAACATATCAACCAACATACTGGTGGCACTGTTTGCCACCTGTGTGACACTCGCCCCGCTCCCCCAGGTGCACATTCTTGAAGACAACAGCCCATTTCCAATTCAACCACGAGTCAGCTGCGTGCTGGAAAAACATTGGCACGCCTCGACTCTCTTACTCGGCTCCCGTGGCAGCCCCAAACTTCTGCAGCCAGCGCCCTCGGGTATACAGCCCTTCCCCAAGTTCCAGCCAACCGAAGATTTTGAAGAATGAAGAAGTTCTGAACTTCGAAGCCACAAATACCGGGTTTGCGGGCATGTGGTACCGTCAAGCGAATGTCGTGCCACGCCCGATCGTAGTGCCGAGCGTCCCGACCTCAACACAGCGGCGTGTGAATCTGGGACAAGTCGAATAGAAACAAAACGCACTTCTCATTGCTCGGAGCCAGTGCTCCCGCTAACTAAAAAGTGCGCCAAAAAAGAGGCTGGAAAAAAGAGGATGAGGAATTCCTCATGAGGAATTCCTACCTTTTTCCCGTTGGTGGTATCGTGCAGCTCTCTGCTGGCTGGTAGCAGGACTTTCTCTTGTGCTACACCTTGTTGCGACCAGAATGTGCCCAGGTAATACGAGCCAGACCGCCAAACGTTCGCCTATTCAGGCCGACTGACGAGATCTTAACGGATTTGCGACAACTGGAGCCCGTTTGGACTCGACGTTGTTGCGACTCTTTTGACATGCGACACAATAAGAAACGGCAAGCATCGTATTCGGGACAAACGGTGGCCATGTGGGCTTTCCTTAGGCTCGTACTTTTGTGCAGGTTGATCCATCGCTGATACCGGAAGGGAGGTTAGTGATGACGGCGAACATACTCGGAGGCGACAGGCCGTGCTCATTTCGACGGAGGATGGAGGGAGAAACCATGCAACAAAATCCGGGCCCTATCTTTCGTTGGGCGCTCCCGTCCACCCCCCGCACGAACATCTTTGTCTGTATTTGCGTAGGGGTTGCAGCACGCTCCTTCTTTTTGCAGCGGCCACCTCGAGCACTTCCCACATTGCAGAAAAAAGCATTAAAAAGACAGGCGCTTCGTTTTGTTTGTGCGTGCCGGGACGCAGTCGTCTTTCGACTTCAGCAGCTCAGCCATTTCTAAGATTCTCTCTTTGTTTGTGCGTGCCGGTTGATCGTTTTTCCCACTTGTATTTACCCTGTGTATATTCAGGTAAGGAATTCTGATCAACCACCAAAACACGCTGTTTACGTCTTTTTAGCCTGCACAATACATTGAAGGGCAACCCGCAAGAAAAGTTAGTACCAAAAGTGGTACTAAAAAAAGACGAGATAAGGGCTAGGGTTTCGAGTGCCATGCAAAGACGGCTAGCTCACCAGGGGCAGGCTCGAGCGAGGGAAGCTGCTCAAACTTCGGTCGAGTCATCGTCGTCTTCGTCCGCATCGAGATCGTCTTCGGACGACGTTACTTCGGTCGGGTGGGTGGCACCCCGTCAGAAATAACACGCAAGGCTCCCGGAACAAGCAATACCCCTCGCGGATCGTTCCTTTGCAACGTGTCGCTAGGGGGTTTGCGTCTTCGGGCCAGAAGTCGTGCAGTGCAGCACGTTTCCGCATTTTCACCGTGCGAGTGCAGCACATTCCGAAGGCAGCAACGCGGCCCGGCCGAAATTGAGCCTACTCGTCCATCTACTAGGGCGGAAGATGCACAACCAGGTAATTCAGATACAGGCTTGCCAAGTTGCCACTCAAGCTTGTACGTGTCGGTGGAGAGTGCTTGTTGAGCAATCATTCGCAGTGCAGCGTTGTACGCCACCTGCAGAGCTGAGCAGGATGTATGCGTTGGAATGTCGGAGCGCAGCACGCGTTTCACTCACCCAGTTGTCAAAGTACGACCGAACAACGGTATGAACACCATACGCAACGGACAACACACACTAGCAGAACATGTGCGTTGGATTGTCGGAGGTCAGCACACGTTTCGCTCTCTCAGTTCCGAGAACCCGGACAAGCTGGTGCATGTCAAGGCGAGAGTACAATGTGAGGACAGAAGGCGTGATCTCGTCGGTGATGTTGTTGACGAGCTCATGATAGAACCACGGGCACTGCGGGAGCTGGTAGAAGATGATGGACTTCACGCCCGAGATGAAGAACCGGCGGAAGAAGTAGAACCGCTCCGTCATCAGCAGGAAGCTCCGCTTCTTGCTCGTGAACTCTTTGATCGCGTGGTGCATCTCCTTCACGGGCGTGTACTCGCACAGCTCGCAGAACGAGTCGCGGTCGACGGACTCGAAAAAGTTCCGCACCCGCGTGTAGTCGAAATACGACGGGATGAACACGATGGTGGACATGGTGCCGATGTTCGAATTCATGCCCGAGATCAGCCGGGAGAAAATCCTCTTCTCGAAGTACTCGAACCGCTCGTCGGGGCTCTTCGCGACGGAAGACACGTCGAGGCGGTGGAAAAGGTGCCGCGCCTCGTTCACGACCCGCGTGAGCTCCCCATTGAAGCTCCGGCCGAGCTTCAGGAGCCCGGACCGGTTCTTGCAGCCGTTTGTCATCAAAGCGTTGAATTCCGCCGCGTTTGCGCGGGACACCGCGATGGTCTGCCGGACGACGGCTCCCTCCCCGTCGAGGAGCCGCTGCTTTATGCGGTAGATGTCCGCGCAGGTCTGGATGTCCATCGGCAGCTGGTTGACGGCCGCCACGGACTCCTCCACCCAGTGGAAGTTCTGCAGCGCCATCACCTCGAGCTGGTCGAGATACAGGACCTCGATCGACGCGAGGAAGTCGTTGCCCTGCTTTTTGTTCTTCGCGAGCACCGTGGAGAGCCCGAGGGGCGACGCGAAGATGATGTCCGACTTGGCGAAGCTCGAGAAAATCTGCACCTGCTTCACCGCCCGCGGCAGAGGCGCCTCGCCCGCCGCCGCCGCGGCCCCCGGCTTCTGCTTCTTGTCGAAGTTGACCGCGACGCCGAAGCAGAACTTGTCGTTGATGTTGCCGGAGAACTGCTGCTTGTAGTCCTGCGTGCGCCGGTGGAACTTCGGGTCCTTCTCCTGCTCGAATTCGCTGAAGTCTTCGACGAAGCGTTCCCAGTTGGTGACGTCGCTGCACCCAGTTATCCGGACGAGGCTTTCGACGTACTGCAAGCAGACGTTCCTGTACGGCAAGAGGACCAGCACCGTGGGGCGCTGGTACCCCTGGTCTCGGAAGGTGTCGTCGTCCGCCTCGCTCGCGTCGAGCTTCTTCTTTTTGATCATCCGATTGTGCGCGGAGACGGTGTGCGTGTTGCGGAGGAGGTGCGCCAAGGCGTGGAGCAGGTGTGCGTCGACGACCGCCGGCGCGTTCTCCCACGTGCGCAGCGGGAAGAGGACGTCGGCGTACGACTCGAGGGAGGCGAGGTACGCGCGGCCGAAGCAGCGCTGCTTCTCGGGCAAGGCGGCGGCGGCCGCCGCCGGCTCCGGCCCCGGCGCGAGGCAGCTGGCTGCCAGGAAGTTGCCCGGCACCGCGCCGGCCGTCGCCCGGGCCTGCAGCGCCTGCAAGTCGGCGGCATCGGCGCGCGCCGCGAACGTCGCGTGCGGCGCCAGGTCCGGCCAGCCGCCTTGGCTGCTCGGCAGGGCCGCCGCGGTCTTCTGCTTCTTCGCCGGGCGGGCTGCGCCGCCGCCTTCGGCGGCCGCGCCCTTTTCGAAGTGCGCCAAGAACGCCGCCGTGTGCAGGACCGGGTCGAGGGGCTCGAACACCTCCTCTTCGTCGTCGGACCCTTCGTCCCCGGATTCGGTGCTTTCGCTGGGGGCGGCGGGTTCGCCCTGCCGGTCGTCTTCCTCCTCGTCTTCTTCGCTGTCGCTCGGGGGTTGCCCGCGGTTGCGGCCGGACTGCTTCACTTCGGTTTCAAGCTGCTTCAAAAGCTCACGCTCCTCGGGAGATAGCTTCGCCATTTCTTCTTCGTCGAGTTCGGATCCGAGGTCGTCGTCGTCGTCGCCTTCTTCGGATTCTTCGAGTTCCTCGATTTCCTCGACTTCTTCTTCGTCGGGGAGGTTGTCGAGGTCGTCTGCAGGGTTCGGCCTGGTCACGCCGAAGGACTGCAGCAACGCCGCGTAGCCCTGTTCGTCTGCCCGAAGGGCGTCGGTCATCGGCTCCTCGCTGCTGGAGCTGACGGCGTCATCGTCGCGCTTGCGCTTCTTCTCGAGGACCTTGTCCAGCCGCGCGTTGTCCCGGGCGACCTTCTCTTCGCGCGTCTTCTTCTTCCTGCCGCCGCCCTTCGTTCCGCCGCCCGTCCACTTTCCTCCCTTTCCGGGGCGGCCCCCCTTGCCGCCCTTCCCCTTCCCGCGGCCCCCCATCTTCTTCCCCTGGCGCCTTCGTGGTTGGTGAGTGGAGTGAGCTTGCATAGGTCGATTCTGCTCGCGCTGGCTTGGCGTGGCCCATCTGCGTATGCTCTGCACGCTCCCCACATGTCGAGCTGACTGGGGGCAGGCAAACCTTTGTCGATGCTGCTTGTTCGCTGGTATGCGTGCCTTCATGCCACGCTGACTGAGGCAAAGCAAACACGCTGGCGGTTGGTGTCGCGTTCCGGATTATCTCCAGCGCTCGCAGTGGTCTCTTCTGGTTCGCAACGGACTATTTTGTTGATGAGGATGCAAGACGCCTTGTCGACCAGTGACCCAGAGAAAGTCTTGAAAGCCCAAGCCGCCGTCACCCGCCGGAGGGAGACGGTAGCATGCACTGCGGCAGGGCCGCTTCCTTTTCCGGCGAACACGGTGGTCTGGCAGCCTGTCTGGCCTTCCGGATTCTCCAGTGCTCCTTTCTGGTTCACAACCGACCATCTTGTTGATGAGGATGCCAGACACCTTCGTCCAGAGAGACGGAAAAAGTCTTGAAAGCCCAAGTCGCCGTCAGACACGGCAGCATGCACTGCGGCTGGGCCGTTTCCTTTGCCGGGGCGGGCGAACAGGCTGGTCTGGCAGCCCTGTCGCCTTCCGGATTCTCCAGCGCAGTGGTCTCTTTCCCCAGCCTGCAAGCTTCGCGGTGAGTCGAAAGGACAACGGCAAAGAAACGCGCGGCTTTGTTGTGTTCTTGAAAGAATTCCGAAGAAAAGATCGGGTGCTCGCTCCCAGCAGAAAGGCGGGAGCTGAGCCGTGTCGCCGCAAAGAGAATGCTGCTTAGCGTCCAAAGCATTCATAGAAGGGAGGCCTGCGAGAGATCTTCGCGGGATAGTGCGGAGGGATCGGTCGGGGGGAAGGGCACCGGCACTGCCTCACGCGTCGTGGAGAGCATGTTGGCGCTGGAACGACAAGCATCCTTGGTGCAGTGCACGGACCAAAGAGCTTCACACGTACGCGAGGCTTAGGGTGCAAAACCCGCAAAGCACTCAAAGGAGACATGCCAATAAGGGGGTTGTTTGAAATCAGGTACCCTTTCCATGACCCGGGATATGCATGGAGATAAACCGGTGGTACAAGTCGCTGAAAGCTTGCTTTCGTGTCGTCAGAGCTGGGGACGGGCGCCGTAGTTATGACCGGTTCGAATCGTGTCCACCTCAGGAAAACTAGAACCCAAAAGTTCCGGCTGACACGCTGGGATGCGTAGTGAACTTCGCGGCATGCTTTGGGCTGGATTTTCTTATTTCACACAGCACGATGATGCACGATAACTAGCACCATGGGCGGCAAGGATAGCTCGGCAAACAGGAGGGATGTGAAGTGCCCGTCGTTCCTGTTGCGCACATCTAACAACACATTTGCTGCAGAGACGTCATAATCTCAGACGATCCCAACACGGTTCAGGGAGGGAGAATTTATACACTGGCCTCCATCAACCCAATCAAGCATGCGGAGCCGACAGGGCAGCCAGTCTACTTTTTGTTAACTGGGTGCTCATCGGACGCGCTTGCACTACTGAACGATCGGTGCTTTTTTAGAGTTAGAGTTCGCTTGAGAATTTTTGAATGGAAAACGGGGAGTCGATGAATACGGCGCCTGCATCACCGGGACCCAACGCGGGTTTGGATGATCTTGATGATATTCGCCCGCAGACGACTTAAGGGGCCTGCCTGGGTCGGAAACGAGGTCGAAACAGACGTCGAGAACAACCGCCAGGCTGGGACACTACTACTGGGGAGGGTATTGCACAAGATGAAACAGCTGGCCGCTTACAGGTCCCTCGTGGGGCGGGGTCGCCTCTGAGATCTGCACATGAGGGAACAGTCGGAAATCGAGCGACCTTTGCAGCGCATTTTCACGCTGAAAGAGGTGCCACGCCTGATCCCGACCGCACCTTCGATGGGTCACTTCCAGAACGCCACAGGTCAAGAGGTTCAACGACCTCACGGTCAGTTCTCAGCTGGTCAAGAGGTACGGTCCGTGGCCGGGAGGAACCGAAGAAGGCGGCCTTGCCCCGCAGATAAAGCAGGCCAGAAAGGATTGCAGTTTTGCTTACCTTTTTTTCTTAACAGACATATATGCTGACGAGAACATTTCCGGAACAACGGTTGCACATGAGAGAGAAAACGAAGCCAACAAAAAAGTGCTACTACAGGAAACCCCCCCCCCCCAGAGAGGTTTATACCCTGTACACGCGAAGAACAAAAACTGTTGCCTTATCGTTTTCATCACCTTTGGTCAGTTGATGCTGATCGTCCGTTACTTCGTTTATCTGTGCAAGCCCCAACTCCGGAGATGTTCTCTGTACCAACAATCTTGCGGGTTGCCCTGCAACAAGACGTAGGCGTAGCGTGTTGTGGTAGTTAATCAGAATTCGTAACCTGCAAATGAAACAGGGTAAAAACAAGTTGGAAAACGATCAACCAGCTCGCACGTAGCACGAGGTCGAAACAGACGTATGAAACAGGTCTGGGCGCTTTTTGGTCGAACATGAACAAAACAGCGAAGATTGCCCGACGAAAGTCCGTCTCTTTGACTAAAAGCAACAGCGAACAGGACGGACCTTGCGCACCAACAAGGGACTGCGGCCAGTTCCCACTGTGGATGGGGACACAGGCAAAGCCGTCAGCGACCCAGGCATCTCGGCAGCTTTGAGTTTGCATCTGGAAAAAGAAAGCTTGCCTACACGCCTCTCAATGCCAACTCGGGAGCTTGGCTACGGTACGGTTGCAGGTCTACTTCGTCCTCCTCATTGATGGGAGCCTCGCCTGCGCTAATGGGCTCGCCTCTACCGACGGCTTCGAGCATTTGCCTGATTCCCTTCTGTCGGTGGCCACGAGCGATTTTGAGAGCCGTATCTCCGACTGCGTTAGTTGTTGCCGTGTAACAGCTTTCTTTTTGAGGGCACGGGAAAAAGACAGGCGTTTCGCTTTGTTTGCGCGTGCCTCCCATGTTTCGTGTTCAGGTTACGACTTGCAGCTTCTTTTGAAGCATCCAGGGCGGTCGTAGGGGTTTACTAGATACTAGCACTTGCCAATTTCTGCCAATCCAGCAGCCGTGTCACGTGTCCGGACACTCCCCCGGGCCAAAAAAACACCACAGCTATTCTTTCCCCGCTGGCGCGGTAGAGGAAACGGACTTTCGGGGACCATGAATCCGCGTGCTGGCCGAACAGTAACGCGGGGGGAGGAAAACGCGTTTCAATTTAGGGAGCGGGGCATGCACCCCTGGAGGCCATGGCTTGTTTTTAGTTGCTAGGTTTCCGGTAAACTCATTCTTTTCTTGCGCAGTAGTTGCCCACTGGCAAATGAAACGATGGGATGTGCATACATCGATCGCGGATATGGATGGAAGCTTCTGCTATGAGCAGCTGTCTGACGACGTCTTCGTGATCGCATTGGCTTGCCACAACGAGTGCTGTCGAGTCATCTGTATAGCGTTGATGGGGTGCCTTTACTTTGCGGCAATGAAGGATCGGCATCGTGACAAGGCGAGTTAGATCCTTGCCTGATCCACTCCCTTTTCTGATGGCCAACCTTCAGGAATAAAAGAGAGAGAGAGAGAGAGAGAGAGAAAGACGAGTTAGAGAGATCAAACTCTGGCAAATGGAAGATTGCCGCAACCTCGTCCGCTTTGCCCTGCGGCTGACCAACCTTTCGAGCGTTTGTTCAGCGCAAGCGCCAACCTTCAAGATAATAATATGCCACGCTTTGATGCATTGGTTCCAGCCACTGGGTCTGAGAGCCCGTGGTTGTGTAATATTGCCTAGCTTGACCCCCCCGTAGCACGTGCTTCCAGTGCACTGAAAGAAAACAAACATACAGTTGCCTTGAATGTCGGTATCCGCGTCTGCTTCGAGCAACATGGCAATCACATTCGTATGAGCGTTCCGGCAGGCCATAATGAGGGCCGTGTCGGTCACTGTGTAGTAAGTAGGATGGCTGGCTAGAAAGAGAGACAACAACGATACGCGATTAGCTGTTCATGTCATTACAAAGACCAAATCGTGGAGTGGACATCTCGCCCCTCCACGGGGGTTTTTGCCTCGTAAGGGGGCTTACCTTCAGACAAACAAGAACTAAAGCACATACGATTGCCTTGCATATCAACGTCAGCCCCCGCTGCCAGCAATTTCCGAACAATCTCTTCGATGCCGTTGCGACACGCTACGATCAGTGCCGTGTCTCCAACTGCGGGATATGAAATGCACTTGATATATATGGTACAGAAACGGTCGACATGCAAAATATCGCGAAGTTTGTGACCACGACTCAGCCCCCGTAGGGTACACTGGAGCGAAATGCGAAATGCTAGGCAGAACTGCAGAGGTGGAAGAACATTTCCGGACTTGGAGCTTGCACGGCTAAGTGAAGTACTGCACCTAGCATCAACTGATCAATGCTGAGAGGGAAAGAGAGAGAAGACACATCGAACCAAGTCTAACGGTGGGTTCTCCACCGCTAGGCTAGATCCGGGGCAGCTCCCTGAGGACAGCGGCGGGGGTAGTCACTTAGCAGTCCCAGGGCCTCTCCACCCCCGCCTGCTCGTGGTCATCGCTACCGCGCTGAACTTGAGAGAAATAGAGTGCAGCGACCATGTCTCCGAGCAATTTCCGGCTGCCTCACTACTAACCTACTTCTAAAGCTGGCGTAGGTCGTTTCCTCGGAAGCGCGGTCCCCGTCGTGTACAGGGTGGGATTTCTTGCATTGGCATTTTTCGTTGGTTTCGTTTAACCTTTCGTGCGCACCGTTGCTCCGGAGATGCACCCTTCAGTACAAATGGACTACTCGTTGCAACGAACAAGATGCTACCGCCGACTAGTGGCAAGAGGTGGAGATGCGTTCAAATCTGAATCATTGCTCCTTCACTGGGGCTTGCGGTTGAGACGTCCGACACTTTGTTCCTCTCCCTCCGCTCACCCACGATAACAGGTCCGAGAACCATAACCTAGTTCTGTGACGAGAGGCATACCGATGTTCTGCATATTCGTGTCAGCGCCAGCCTTCAGCAGCAACGTTACTGGCCCAATGTAGCCGTTACGGCTGGCTTTGATGAGCGCAGTATCGCGGACTATATTTGTTATATATGGATAGAGCTTGGGAAAAGGAAGTTCGCACACAGCCGATGGGCGGTGTGCACCAACAGGCAGCGATGTAGCAGCTGAAAGCTGATGACTTGCGCCAGAAGTTTCTCGGCGTAAGGCACTGGGTGGAAGTCGGCTGAACCGGGAGCTACCGGAGAAGGTGCCTTGGTGATTCGGGGTGTTACACGGTGTTACACCTGGTTCGTTCGCGGGGATAAATGAAACCTCGGTAAAGGACTGCGTTATCTTTTCCCATTCAAGAAGTCAGAAGAAGTCCATACACTTGTCCTGCGCGTCTGGATTGGAGCCGGCCTCGAGCAGCTTCTCGACGACTAAGCTGTGCCCGTTGCGGCCCGCCTCGATCAAGGCTGTTCCACCGGCTGTGTAAAAGGGCAAGGTTGTTAGCCACGGACGAGAATGGAAAAGACTCGTTGATATCTCGTTGTTCGATCTACAACAGCGATCTACAACATCTACAGCCCAGTTCCAGGTTACTGCAAACCGAACTGCATCTCGTCCAGTTTTCAGAGGACTGGCGTGCTGGTGGGGAAGCTTTACTGTACCGGGCTAAACTCATGCTTGAGCCAGGATGCCAACTCTGCTGCCTTTCCGGTGGGCTCTTGGTTGCAGACCCGCTCGCATACACCCTTCATAACAGTGGCGTTGCGCGCTGAAGTCATCCATAATTTGCCCGCAAACCCAGAGCGTCACGTTGCGTCGCCCGTAGCTTTTTTATGAACCGCGGTTTTGGTCTCGCTCTCCGTCGCGGGATTCGCTCTTGGACGCAAACCAACCTAAAATTGGAGCGCATCAGTGGGGACTGTCGGCCCTGTTCAGGTGCGAGCACACTCCACGGATCCATCGTTTTTTTCATACTTCCCTTTATCGTCGTAAAGGGGGGGTCGAATAACAACACCAGTGGTATTATTCGATTTGTCGAATAATAATAAAAGTTCCGGGTAGCGGAACTGTAACAGGATCAAATAGTGGTAGTGTTTTTTAGACAACCAGACGTGTGTCAAACTGTTATTATTCGACCCCCCCTTTACTTGTTGTTCGTGCGTGCCGATTATCATTTCCCCACTTGTATTTACCTGGTTCATTTTCCGGTTAGGAAAACTGACAACCCCCGAAGCACGCTGCCTGCATCTTTCGTGCCTGCACGTAGTAGTAGTAGTAGTAGTAGTATTTGTCGTCTGCCGAAGCAGCCGGAGACAGCAGGCGCAGGGGGCAGGTCTTGCTTTACAATTCTCTTCTTCATGGAGACCCGCCCCCGGCAATCCCGACTGTCCAATCACTGTCGCGAAAGGTTTGTGCCCTCTAGTGATGAGGTGGTTGACCAGGCCCCCACGAAGCCTTATACACAACACGGCTACAACACGAGGATGCAGCCCTGCTTCGGTGTGCACTCAGCCATCACAGGGCCTCAGATCTCGCTACTTGACCTGACACAGCTGCCACCCAGAAGGCCGCAGCAGTAACCTTCGCAATGAAGGCACGCGCGGCTGAGTGTATGTAGGCGATCCATACAACAGCCGCATCAGACGCCCCCCCCGAAGCACGCTGCCCGCATCTTTCGTGCCTGCACGCAACAAAAATAATTGAGGGCGACCCGCAAGATTCTCAGTACCAAAAAAAAAGGAGGCATACTGACGTCGGGAATATCCAGTGCAGCGCCGGCCTCCATCAGGAGCTTGACGACGACATGGTATCCCTTTTCGCTCGCCTTCACGAGCGCTGTATTACCCCCTGTGCGTGATGAGTGATTTGGTCCCTGGTAGTCCTATCAACAATTGGCTGCGCCTTTCTGAGCGCGGGTGGCAGTCAACCGTTTAAAGAGGGGGCAAGGTTCAGGTCTCACAGACGTTCTCGGAAGAGGCTGCCTGCTTCCTGCACGGATGGCAGATCATGCAGACCGGGAACAGCGCCTTGCAGGAGACCTGAGCTGTCATGAGTGGCGGGCTGGTCTTTCGCCCTGGCCCCAGCAGCAGGCGAGCGCCGGTTTGAAAAACTGAGTTCGCGAAAATGCGCGTTCTCTCGCTGCCACAACAAGCGATTTGCACCGAGTCACCTGTCACGGTTTCTCAATTGGTTTATCCGGTCTCGATGAAGTCCGCCGTGATGCCACGTGCTGCGGCTACCCTTGTTCGTCGTTGCTCAGACCGAGACCACTCAAGGATGGAGACGATCTCGATATTGTGTCGTAGGTGTGTCATGGTTTATATCATCATTTTTACCCGTCAGGCTGAGTATGGGGTAACTGGTTCAGTTGCAACCATCCGGAGGAGGAAACGCCGGGGAATGGTGTGCGTCAACAATAAGTGCATACATCGGTCTTGCGTGTCGGTGGCAGCCCCAAACCCGAGCAGGAGCTTGACGACAGGCACGTTGCCAGTCTCACAGGCCTTCATCAATGCCGTGCCGCCATCTGTCAGGAGGGGTTTGCATTTGAAGCTTCTGTATACGTAGCTCTGCACACAACGGCCAACTCCGGGCGAATTCAATACGCTTCAAGTCCGTCAGAGAGAAAACCCATCAAAACAAGATGCTGGGGTATGGGTCAGTGAGTAAAACATACAAGAATCGGAAACCGATATGCTAGCTCCTGCTTCAAGCAAGCCGCGGACGCAAACCTCATGCTGCTCATTGCATGCGCACATGAGTGCAGTGACGCCGTCTGTGTGGGAGGGGGATACCGTGTCGTTGCTCAAAAGGAAAGGGGATGAGTATATATTGCCAAACCTCACCCAACACGACCCGCTAATCCACGGACACAATTTTTTTTTGGAGTGGGAATATCGGGGCATTACAGGTTTCAATGGCTTTCATGTTTTGTTTTGGGTCAAAAGTCAGGCTATTAGCTTCATTTTTGCCTCAGGTTTCCAAATTCCGTCTCAATAGCCAATTTGCTTTTCCCGCTCTGAAACCGAGAAGCCTTTGTTTAGGCCACCCGAACCTTCCAAAAGGGGGGGGGGTCCGGGGTGCTCTAAACAAACAGTTTGCACTTCTCCAGTCCATTTGTCGCGTTAAACATACGACCAACGTACTGGTACTGTTTGCCATCTGTGTGCCCCTCGCCCCGCTCCCCCTGGTGCACACTCCTGAACCCAACAGCCCATTTCAAATTCATCCACCACTCAGATACTGTGTGCTGGTAAATCATTGGCACGAGTAGATGCAGACCGGAGATCACACGTAACAAGGCGCTTGTGTCAACTCGGAGAGAATCTGTCAAGAATTCTGGGCTGCTTCTGAGCCTCGACCCTCTCACTCGGCTTAGCACTCGCAGCAGCCCCAAACTTCTGTCAGCCAGCCCACCATGCCCAGCGACGACCGATGGCCAGCCCCTGACCGCGAGCCCAGCCCTTGACCGCCAGCCAGCTTCCTGGCACAGCTGGCCTAACCCACGCCTCCACCGGACCCCACGACTTTTTTCATCGAAGGTCGTTTTTTGCACTTTTTTATTTTATGTTTTGAGCCGCCCGGCTTTCCAAATTCCGTCAGCTGACGGAATTTGGAATGGGAAGCTAATGCCCTGAGCGTCGGGGCTACCCCCACGTAAGACCCTCCTTATAAATCACTGGTCGCGGCGCCCAGAAGCGGGCGAGAGACGCATACCGCTGTTGCGACTATCGACGACAAGAGCAGACGACCGCAGCAGCATGCGCAGTGCATGCTCGTTGCCCCTCGCGCTCGCGATGTGGAGGGGCGTGAAGCCGGCGGCATGGCGCCTGAGGAACACGGCGGCCGCAAGCGTTTGCATGGGTCTTGTGTTGCCGACAACCAACCAAGCCAAGGTTGATGTGCGGTCCGGCGTCGTTCGACTTTTGTTTATCCTTGCTTTTGGGTGGTGGTCCTGTTGTCTGATTGGTTCGCGGCTAGAAGACTTGCTTGACAACATAACGCAGGTGTCCTAAGGCAAGCTCAGCGGGAACAGAAATCTCGCGTAGAGCATAAGGGTAAAAGCTTGCTCGATACACGATCTTCAGTACCGATCCTCGGTGTGAAAGCAGCCGAACGATCCTTTGGTCTCGCTTCATGCTCAAGGGATGAAGCCGGAGACAGAAAAACTACCACAGGGATACCCTTATGACGCCCAACACTACCTGCCGCCTCCAGTGTGACCATGAGTTCTCTAAACAGAACAGCCAGGATGGAGTTCCCCTCGCTGCAAGAGCTACTGTAAAAAAAGGTCCCTACAACAAGTCTTGCTGTTCAGCAAGAACACCTCACCGTGAAACAGAGATACTAACAACAGAATCTGGGTTCGACTCGCGTCATGCACTGACACCCCGCAAAAGATGTGTTCACGGGAAGCGTGCAAAAAAAAAAAAAATGGCATGGCGGGAGCAAAAAAGGAAGAGAACGTCTGAGTAAGTTAGTTAGAGTATATTTCTTCGTGGAGCAAGGGGAACAAGAAGAGGAAAACGGAGAATAACCTGCACGACATGGCAAGTCCTGGGCTCGTTCGGGAAGCTTCAGCAAGCGATGTTCTCGCGATGATATGAACACGGATTTCTGCGTTACTGATGCATATCCGGTATGCCGGCATAATTTCCGGTACTACAACGAACAAGAAATATTGAAGCGTTCTCGAGAGAGAACCAAGTACAAGGAATGACATGAGGGAGAAACTACGAAGACTCGTCGTGGAGGACACCACCAACCAACCGATGGCGACGCTTTACAGTCCCTTCGCTTTCTTGACGCCTTCACGCGATGTTCGAACAGGCGAACAGGTAAACAGGTAGTGTTTGTCTTAAATGTCGCAAATGCTTTAGTTACTATTTTTTCTTTCTTTTGCACTTACGCTGCTTAGCGATCACAGATTGGAGAGCCATAGTGATCACATTTTTTTGCTGGCAAAGTTTGTTTGGCACTCCGTCATATTGGCGCTGATCAGTTGAAGCTCATGCTCCTCCACGAGGAAAAACTGCCCGATAGCAGCCATTGCAACACCAGCGATCGGTTAGATATGAACGCGATGCAAATGATGTCGAACAGTCTGCATGAAGTTCAATGAAATCATGAACCGTTCGCAACACTTTCTGGGTGCTTCTCGAGAACCAAATCAAGCCAACAGCTCGTATTGTGAGACAAGAGATTCTCCTGCCCGTTGTGGATACTGCGCTACATTGCTGCAGTAGCCCTAGTGCACAGGAGTACACTTGTCAACTTCAGAACTGATGACATGCGACAGATTGATTCGTCTGAAAAGGAGAGGAATATTGCCGGCAATGCTATCGGACAGCTGAGGCTAAACACGTTAGGTACTGCAGCCCAGGGACGAGGGAGAGAGGGGTGGGGGTGGTAGCTGTTGGTGCTGGCTTTGAGGAATAAGGGAAGGCAAGAATCTTTGCGATGGGGGAGGGGGCAGAAGCCGAAGAACCAAAACCAGTGATTTTAGGCAGCTTTAAGCCCTGTGCTTACGCATTCCGATTCCGCCTGAGTGGGCGCCTGCATTTACTGCAACTGGGCCGGCCATGAGAACCATGTCGCCGAGCTTACTTTTCCCTTTTCGTAAATCGGCCAACCCTCTTCGCGGGTTTGTAGCCATGATGGTGTTTCTCGAGGGAGCTTTCTCGGACAAAATGCTATCGAACTCGCGGTCTAAGGTACTGCGCTATGAGCAGCAGGCACCCGAGATTGGTGGCTCAAGAGGCACTCGTCATTCTGCTTCTAGGATCTGCGATTGTATGCGACAGGAAGAACTGTGCAACTCGCGAAAGCGTTTTATGGGTACGAATGGGAGCTTCCCCCCGCACTGTTTCGGAACGCGAACTGAGTCAGCGGTACCTCAATACGGGTCATCGTACTTTAGCGAGAAAGGAGATAGTGTCAAGCCCGGTGGCAAACCTTAGTCAAGGCAGTATTGTCTCCTCTCATGCATGTTTGATGCTAGCATAAAGTCTTCTTCGAAGAAGATATTCATCAGAAAACACGAGTGGGGACAACGGAACGGGGAGAAGAGATGGGAAGTAAGACTCTGCAGGTAGGGGGTATGAAGCGGGATTCTCTCACACAAAACGACACACTGGCTCAAGAAGTTCTGCGCATCGGCGGGATCAGCACACGCTCCTCCGGATTGAGCGCAGAACGCAGCTGAAAGCTAACGAATTCCACTGCTTCGTGGGTGCAATTGAAACCCGAACGATGCGGATTCTCCTTTCATTTATCATCGTCCCTTTCGAGCTGGGGACAATTGCTCAAACAGCCACGGACAGGCATGCAGACAAACATATACAACAACTTGCAATGCTTGGAGTGCTTGGAACGCTTTTCTGCACCTAGTATTGACAGCAGGTCACGAGCAAGCGTCTGCAACAATCGTCCGAATACACGGCATCGTGCCACCTTGAGGGAAAGCTGCCAAAACACGTAGGAGCCCGGTTGTTCGGTGCGAATTGCTCCATTATTGTTCGGAGCGCTTCTTTTTTGTGGAGTTAGCAGCGGCAACTACTGGTGCTCGCTTCTATCCGTTCACTCCGGTAGCAGCGGCAACTACTGGTGCTCGCTTCTATCCGTTCACTCCGGTAGCAGCGGCAACTACTGGTGCTCGCTTCTATCCGTTCACTCCGGTAGCAGCGGCAACTACTGGTGCTCGCTTCTATCCGTTCACTCCGGCCCGGAAGTCGCAGGGGAGGAAACATGCGTGCTGCAAAAAATCGTAGACAGGGGAGGGAGAGAGAGAGAGTGAGAGAGATAGAAAGACGAATCGTGAACGTGCAGTGATCCGGTCACGTGGGTGCAGGCAGTAGGTACTACTTCCCTTCATATGGTGGTTTGCCTACCCCCTAAATCATGACTAGAAACGCGCACATATGCAGGTGCAAGGGAAGGTGTGCTGCCATCGCACTCGAAGTCTTTAAAGGGGCTCTGCAACTCAGACGACAAGGTGCCCAGTTTTTGATGATCTTCGTATCTAGCCTGACTGGCACGAGAAGGCTCCAAAATATTTCCGCGTCTGCAGCGCATGCTGTTTTGGTTGTGTAATGTTTTCACAATGGGGCTATCACTCTATTTGCTCATTTTGTTCAAAACGTTCCACCGTGGCAGATAACAGAGGAATCATATCCAAGCTGTAAGGTGTGCTGTCATGACTGGCAGGAGTGCAGTGATATCCCAGGTGGCGTGAGATCCTACTTATCAAGATTTCTAGTACACCAGCACCTTTGGGCTGACGGACTGCAGCGGCATCTACGTATCTAGCTAATGCCACCTGCACGAACAGCAGGAAATTTACTGGCATTTGCTTCCGCCCGCATATCGGAGGTTGGCAGAGTTCGGGCTCTACCAAAAGCTCGACACCGCGAGAGCAACCCCGCGACCTTCAGCACCGTCGCGAGTCGACGGTTTTTGGCGGTGAACGAGAAGAGGGACGGGACATCACCCTCTTCACCTAGCTCACCGCACCCGACCTGTCGAGCTGCATTTTCGGATTTCTTTTGTTGAATGCTTACGCCCGCCACTAAACTCAGTTTTACCTGTGTTTCGTGTGGGCTACAGCACACTTACCATTGGAATATTGTTGCAGTAGTGGGGAGTCATCGGCATGCTGATGAGGACCACTATTTACACTGCAGCACATTTGTCTCCTTTGAGATTTTGCAACTGGCAGTCTCCTCAAGTATTTCCTGCAAAGCAGGTGCTTATACAAAAATAAAAGAGGACTTTTCCAGGTTTAGGCTTCCTCCGGCATTTCGGAGGCAGCGGGAGCACTGTTGGTTGTCACAACTAAAAACCTAAACAGAGAGGTGGGGGAAATGTTCGTGTCACGTTGGGTCTGTTTTTCGTGCAAGGTTAATGTTAGCATCAAGTGCTGTTGGGAGAAATAATTGCGTAGTCTTGTTGGTGTGAAAATACTCGAGGGACTGCCTTGTTGTTGTTGCTCATTTCGAAGGAGGCTAGAGGGGGAGAAAACAATACAACTACAAAGTGGGTCTTTTTTGTTGAACGCTTACGCCCGCCACTAAACCCAGCTTTACCTGTGTTTCGTGTGGGCTACAGCACACTTACCATTGGAATATTGTTGCAGTAGTGGGGAGTCATCGGCATGCTGATGAGGACCACTATTTACACTGCAGCACATTTGTCTCCTTTGAGATTTTGCAACTGGCAGTCTCCTCAAGTATTTCCTGCAAAGCAGGTGCTTATACAAAAATAAAAGAGGACTTTTCCAGGTTTAGGCTTCCTCCGGCATTTCGGAGGCAGCGGGAGCACTGTTGGTTGTCACAACAAAAAACCTAAACAGAGAGGTGGGGGAAATGTTCGTGTCACGTCGGGTCTGTTTTTCGTGCAAGGTTAATGTTAGCATCAAGTGCTGTTGGGAGAAATAATTGCGTAGTCTTGTTGGTGTGAAAATACTCGAGGGACTGCCTTGTTGTTGTTGCTCATTTCGAAGGAGGCTAGAGGGGGAGAAAACAATACAACTACAAAGTGGGTCTTTTTTGTTGAACGCTTACGCCCGCCACGAAACTCAGCTTTACCTGTGTTTCGTGTGGGCTACAGCACATTTACCTCCTTTGATCTATCGCAACTGGCAGACTCCTCAAGCATTTCCTACAAAGCAGGGGCAGCATCGTCGAGCATTTTCTTTCAAGCTGGCGCTTATGTAAAAATACTCGACGCGGCTGCTTCGACTCCGAATGGAAGGGGGGAAATATAGAGGTAAGGGGCAAATACAATACAAACACAAACTGATTTGTTCTTCGCCTACACCACCGTGTGTTGTTTTCTCACTCAGGATTTTTTGACCTGTTGTGTTTCTGTGATTTGTCGTGTAGGGGTAGACCCGCATGACCTCACGTCCGTTCAACACGTGGTTCGGTAGTTACAGCACTTGGGATCCCTTCTGTTCTTTGTCGGGCAGCATCGTCGAGCATTTCCTTTCAAGCTGCTGGCGCTTATGTAAAAATAAATGCGTAGTTTTGTTGGAAAAGAGAAAACTGCGCGCTACTTCCACTTTGACGGGTAAAAATGGGTATGCTTTCTTGGGAAAATGCGAGTGGCACTCGCTGATCGTTGTAGCACATCCCAGTCACCTTTTTCTTTTACTACTCGAACCGAAAGGAGGTTTATTAAGCACGCTGCTCTTGAACAGGTCCTTTGCAGGGTGGCAGCGACTTGGTCCAAGACCCAAAAATCTGTGAGCCGGGCGTGGTCTCAGAGTAACACGACGAACGGAGGCGATGGCTTTTGAGGTGGAAAACAGCTGATAATGTTTGGGCATTGCAATTTCGTATATGGGAGGGGGAGTTCTTGTGTGCGGGTGTGTGTTTGGTTGTTTCGTGTTTCCGGCGATATTCGCTCCCACTGTTGCCTGTGATGGCGTTCTTTTGATTGGATTTCAAAGTGCTGGGTTGAGTGCACTAGCTGCTGATCTGCTGCGATGCCCTGCGGTTTGCAGTGCGGAGCGATAGGGTTCTATAATTTACTTTCTCGTTTACTTCGCTGAACTTCTTCTGTGTCGTGTGTGCCGGAGTGTGTGTCTACAAGATCCAACTACTCTCACACAGCGACATCGCCACACTCGGGTTTTGTATCAGGCCCGGTGCTGGCAGGTTCCTTGGGACTGAAAGCTTCTACTTCGGGTCGGCTCCCGCAACAAGCCGCGATGATCACCAGGGCCACCAAGGTCCCTACAGCACCGACCACCCCGATGACGATCAGAATCGTATTCCGGGTCTCGCCCTCCTCCTCCACACTCACGCCCACGCGGGCCCGCGTTTCCAAGCTGAAGGCATCGCGACAACGACAAGGACCGTCCCCGACCTGCCGCTACTCGTATTCAAGCACAAGTGCGTCTGGTTGCAAACAATGAGCAGCCCAGGTTCGTCAAAACACACAAAGGACGCGATGCCGTTCGGGTCGTGTACGGACAACAAGTAGCAGGATTCGGTGCCTACTGAGGCGGTAAGTTGGTCTCCGGAAGCTCGATCACCGGCACACCCGTGTTTTGCTTGACGGTGTGCTCGTGCGCGGCCAAAGAGCGACCCCAAGGCTGCGCTGCTGTAACCTGAACACGGATGAATTCACCATCGACGAAGTCTCCGTAGTGGCGCGCAGACTGGCCGGGCTCCAAGTCGTAGGTCCCGGTGCAATTCTCGGCGGACGCCGCCCGCCTCACGCAGAACGAATACGTCACGTTCGACTCACGGTCGTGGCACCCAGCGGCCTGCAGGGCTATCGACGAGCCATCGAAATAGTTCTCACCGTTTGAACCTTCTAAGATCTCCGGCAGTTGCGCCAGCGGGTTCCACGTGCACTCGGGCGGGGTCAGGTCGATGGCTCCCATCAAGTACGCGTCTTCCCAGGAACTCGCCACGACTACCGCCGTCTCTCTTTCCTCGCAGCCTCCACGGCCGTTCTCAAGCTCGCAGCACAGCCGTGCCACCAGGTCCTCCCCTGCTGCCGGCTCGTATGCGAAGACCCATAGGTAAGACTCTCCGACATCCACCCAGCCCCCCTCGTAGTCGCTCATGTTGAACGTGGCATCCGTCGAGTTGTCGACGTTCGCGAACTCTTCCGCGCTCAGCAGTTCCGAGTTGTTCGCGTGCGCCAGGCCAACAGTACCGGTGAGCCTGACGCGGCACGCCTTCAGCGGAACGAGCGACGTCGAATTCCAGCTGACGGTAACCCCGAACTGCGCGAGGACTCCTTCTTCGGAGGCGTTGTGGGATCCGTACCGCAACTCAAGGTCGGGCTCCTCGTTGCGGTGACGGCTGCGACTACCTGACGAAGGACACCCTCGGAGAGCTGAGGTGCACCCTCACGTGGGCTGGGTTCCACGATGTTTTCGTCAATGTCAACATCTCAGTGGGAGGCACCGTCTTGGCCTCGGGCATGCGCTCAGGTGGCACCCTTGAACTTGCTCTTGAACGACAAGATGGCAAGATTCTCATCGGGTTATCAAATGACAACGCCGACCCGGTGGCGGGAAGTAGGCCTGTCGGAGACAACTCGTATGCATACGACGCTGATGCGCCGCTCGTCTTCAGGTTGGAAGCGACGAACCCGGCTGGGCTGGCTATAACAGCGGAGGTGAGCAAGCAAACGTCTGGGTGCCACCCGGAACCAGCGGTTTCGTTGGCCAACGACGGGTCCGGGCACAGTGGAGCCGTGGGGAGTATGACAGTGCTGGCAGTGACAGAAGACGGGACACAAAGCGTGTGCTTCAGTCGTCGTACCCGCACGGCAGCGTTTGCAGAGTAACGCTGATGTTCAGCAGTCAGACAACGGGCGAGTTGTTGTTCACAGCCGAGCCGGACGTTGTGGACGGCGGCGGGAGAGTCGAGGTCTGCGGCTTGGAGAATCTTTTGCCCCACAACCATCCGATTGCAGTGAACGTCGTGTCAGCAAGGTGTCGCGGCTGCTCGTCTACGAGAACTCCTGCGGTGTACTTGGACTCAGCACCGCCGCGGGTCGTGTTCGGGGGAGGCACCGTCAACACGAATGAGTCCAGCTTCTGCGTCAATTCGTCGGTCGCCGACGACATCACGCTGTCGTATCTCTCGGTCACCGCCACCAACGCCTTGAATTCTGCAGACAACACCACTGTCGTGGACGACCAGTTCACAACATCATTCGACGCGCCTGTTTGTGTGACGCTTGTTCGGGAGCGTACGACTGCGTTTCTGCTGCTGATGCTGGCGGGCTCACAACGAAGAAGTGCCGAAGAGTCCAAAGTGAGAGCAGAGCCCGCCGGGTGTCAACTCAGGCCAGCCTCGGATGCGCGCGGAAGAGTGGACGCGTAGTACCTGTGAACGGTGTGGAGCAAGTGTGGTGGGAACCCCGGGATTGGGTCTGCATCACGAAGGCCGTTTTCGAGTCGTTCGTTGAGTTCGATGTGACCCTGCAACTGATTGAAGCAGGCAGCGGAAATGTCGTGGCGACTTCAATGCCGGGGTCCGCACAGATCCAGCGGGATTTGGAGCCGGGAACCACCTATTCCATCCGCGCTGTCGCCGTGGATGTATTCGGACGCCAGGCATCGAGCACGACAGAACCGTTTGTGTCGCGGCCAGAGGAAGCGGATGTGCCTGCTGTTCCTCTGGTACCCGCACCGGGTGAAGCAGCAGCAGCAGCAGATGTTAGTGGGTTGCTTCATTTCAGGAATACTCTGTGCGTTCGGTCCTTGGACCCGCCAAGTGCCGCAGACCGGTGCGTTGCTGTGGTGTGGCTAGCTGTTATGCTCCCGGAGAACGTCGATGCTATGTTTGACGAAGCTGTGAACGAGCGTTCCTCGCGCGCCTTCTTCTCCGACAACCCGACACTGTGCCTCACCGTGCAGGACCTTGTCGGCGTTGCCCGCTACGATGATATCAGTCCGATGACGTTTTTTGTTCGCACGCAGTGTTGGGATCAGTACGACCGAGCTGGGGGTCCCAGCGAGGGTACGGTAGTTCTTGAACGGAAGCCGCCGACATTGGGCATGAGAACGATAGACACAATGTTCTCAACTGCTGAAGGCGTCGAGGTAAAGTACGCTGCACAAGATGACTACCTTGCTTCTGTATCTGTCAGCATCTGGCGCTGGCCGCAAACGATGCGAAGACGGACTGACCTGATGGCTGAAGCAGCAGTGCTCGATCCCGTCAGTTCCGGAGACTCGACTGTGTTTATCCCTGCCAGCCTTCCTGCGGGTATGTATGCCGCTGTGGTGGTAGCGGCTGATGCTGCTGGTAACGAGGTCGAGGTTCAAACTCTGTTCTGGGCAGTCGACCCTTTTACGTTTATGTGGGTGACCGTCCTTAACAGCACCGCAATGGCATCCCCGTCCACCCCATCGAACAGTCCCTTGACACGCCCGCTGGTGTCGCCAGCAACGGCGTCCGTTCGCTCCCCGTTGTCTCCCCTGATCGCAGCGACGACGATCGTTTCTGCTTCACCCAGGTCCTTGCTGTAGGTCATGTCGACGCCCAAACCGCCGACATACGGACCTGTTTGAGCGACGGTTACTCTACGAGGTCGCGGCACCGATACATCCGATGTTCCCCTGCAAGTCGAGAACAGCGGGAGCACTACCTGCGGGGCCCTCCAGCTGTAAAGCACAAACCGCCATTTCGAGCCCCACGTCCACTTTATGTAAAACCACCCGATTTCAAACTTGTCCCGGATGGCCACTTGAAATGAGATGTCCACGGTCAAAGGCTGAATTTCGAGATTGCCCTCCATGCAGACGTTGATGGGGAATTCCGTGGCCAGCAGGTACAGGTCCAGGGGGAACTTGATGTCGGCGATGGCGGCGTCCAACTGCACCGTTGCTTTCGCAAGGAAGAGGTCGACCGAACCACTGAGGACCAGGGATACCTTGGAGAACGGCATGAGACCAACCGCAACGGATTGTTCCATGAGGTCGATTTCACTGCTCCAGCCGACTCCAACTGAGACGGTCGCGGATGCAAAGAGCCGGATGCAAAAGAACATGACAGATATGCACCTCTCGAACTTGAACAGAACCCACTTTTTATCATACAGCTCGCCACTCGTTGCGACGGTGCTGCTTCCATCTGTAAAGCCCAAGTCTTTACAAGCGATATTGACGAGCTTCTGATCTTTGTACGTCACGCCAGCAAACTGCAGAAAGAACTCGTTCTCCGATATGTTGCACGCACTCGTCTCATCCGTCTCGTCCATCAACTGCGTCCTCCAGAAGCTTCCGCGAGGCGGTTTCAGCACCATTGCTACGTGTTTTCCAGTGCCTTGCCCGACGCGTTCCGCCGCAGCCTGGGCATTCGATGCCCGAAGCTGCTCTTTGACTGATTCGACGTACTCAACCGGAACCAAGATATCCTCGATGGTCCCCTCTAGCAACGGAGGCCGCTTGCGCGCTGCAGTTGGCGTCGAGCGACCAAAGTCGCGCCATGCAAGAGAGCTCTACTGCGATACTCCGCCCGTTCTGCAGATACGGAGGAGCCCCGACAAACCTACCTCGTTTGTTGCTGTACGCAAGCTCAACGGCATCCACTTGCAAGATGCTTCGGATGGCACACCCGTTGAGTACTCGGTTCACGTAGTCCATCGTGACGCTCGTTGTCCAAGAGGCGTCTGGGTTGAGCCTGGTGCAGCTCGCCTCGGGGGCCTGGACCCACCGGACAGGGTCCCTTTCAAACAGCAGCCGCTCGATGTTCGAGTTCGGCGCAAACTCGCCAGCCTGTTTGCTTGGGTCCGACTCGTGAAGGCTCTGCACGGCTTCAAAAAGCTGCAGGGGACCGTACACGCTTTCCGCATACCCGATATTTTGAAGCTGACGCATCCACTCTTCCTCCGTTTGAGGGACGACAGCCGAGGCAAAACTGTCCTGAATCGTGGCAGATCGACGGCCGGCGGCTTGACTGCTGCTGCGAGAGAACTGGGGTCGACGCCGTTTGCGGTTACGTTCTCTACGATCACGACGGAATTGTCGTTGAGGAGGATTTCACCAGTTTCCACCAACTTGGAGACGATGATGTTACTGTCTTCGAAGTTCCCGAGCGACAGATGCCAAGCATCAGACCGTGCCCAGAACTGCATCATGCCCACAGGTTTGGTCAAGGCCAAGGTGACAACGCGGATGCTGCTACAGGCGAGCACGTTCCGCCGCAGAGCCACCCTGTACACGTCCACCGCGCTTTCACTCAGTACCGCCACCCACGCTTGTTGACTGTCAGCCTGGATGCACTGCACTTGCTGGGCAAATCCCTTCCTCGGCGACTCCATCGACCCGCAGCGCGGGAACCCAGCCATGCTGTCGTGTAGGTAAAACGAACGCAATCAGCAGTTCCCCGCACACAACCGCGTCCGAAGCGAGCGCCTTTCCATCCGAAACGCGGTGCAGCGACCAGTCGGCGATAAGATTCGTTGCTGCTTCCGCAATGCCTACGCCCAGAAGCAGGCCGCACAACACATGCAGACGCGGCATTGCCGCGACTTCAGAACTCACGGGTAACCTTTCGATGACCGGACGGCGGTTTTCGGCGATTTTTAGCGTAGAGTGAGGGGATAAAAGTTGAATCTGGGTTTGGGTGTGCATGAGAGAAGTAGTCCGACTCGTAGCTGTGACACCCTGCAAATTGGCATAGCGGGAGCAAAAAGAGTAGGCGTGTGTGAGTGTCCGTGATAGTTCAGGTAATCTTCTCCTAACACGCTGCCAGCGCTCTCTCTTTCATTCTTAAAACTCAATTGTTAATGCTAATAGTAGGCGTGAGTTTTTTTGTACGTCCCATTTGATGCCGGCCCATTTGATCACAGTGTCAGTCTGGCAAAGAAGCTCGTTCCAGCAAGTCCGTTGCACTTCCAAGCGAGTGACAGCATCTGCGAGCATTCCGCACATAAAAGCCCTCCAGGTGGTTGCCGGTGCTCTCTAGAGCCTCTTGTATCGCTCTCAGCCACGGTATCGCCGCCGCTTTCAAGGAGTAGTCCTTCCGGATGATTCCGATCACGGCCTTATTATCGCCGACACGAGAAGGGTTCCCGAGAATATAACCCCGAACCAACTGCCTCACCAGCTCTCTTCTAACGTAGGTGTGCTCTGAGTCACCAAACCGCTCCCAGCGGGAAACCCACGGAGACAACCCAAGTATTTCTATCCCCTGCTAGACTTCGCCAATCGACCACAATAAGAAGAAGAATGCTGACGGACTGGTGTAGACATTCCGCCTGACCGACATGGAAATGACTGGCAGGAGAACTAATAAGCAGCAAAAATACTCGAGGGACTGCCTTGCGCAAATGCTCAAAAAAAGAACTGGGGCCAAACCCAGCGGGAAGTATGGGAAACCGGCGGAAGCGTGTACAATGGCAAGTGGCGGCAACGAAATGCACAACGAATACAGAGTGGCATCTTTGATTCGGGCACTAAAAACAAACCCCACACAAGAAAGCGACTTCCTTCTTATGTGTCAGTACTCCGCTTCATCGGGCTTGGCACCTCTAGGTGAGAGGGCTCGGAGCTCCGGGATTCTCCACCAAGATCCCCAAGTGCTTTTCGGCTGCTCGGACGGTTTTGAATTCGCTGATGATGGGGTTCTAGCTATCACGATCGGACTGGGCCAGCTCCCGGATTTCGATCGAAGTACATGAGCAATTTGCACGTTGACACCACAACGGACTTCTCTGTACTACCACCTTTCGGGTCCCGACAAGAGTACTTGCGGGCTGTCCTGCGTCTTGGCATATTTCTCGAGCCGATCTGGTAGCCAGAGGATGGGGCCGGCAGGCGGGAGCCCTTCGCGCCGTGACATCCTGGAAAAGCAAAGCCTTCCGGACCCAGGGGTTTCAGTCAACCGAACGACAGCACACAGGAGCCGCGGAATACGCAGGTAAAACACACTTCAAGCTCTTCAGCCGGCAAATCGGTCTTTAGAGGCCGTGATGTGAGCCAACACTTCGCTTCGTTAACGGAATCAACCTGACCAATCACTCCACCAACCAGGAGCGGCCATGCGCCACCACACATTTCATCGAGAAAGAGACCCGCAATCTGTCAATCCTTGAGATCGTGACCTGCGGAATGTTCGCGCATTCCCTTTCGGCAATCCCCTGCACGTCCGAGCAAGCTCGTCAGTGACAGCTTTGAACGTCGGTGCAGAACGCGGAGGAACAACCGGAAGACCTGGTGCACCGGGAAACAGCGACCGCCTCCGACGGCGGGACCCCGGCTTAGCCGGACTGGGTCTCGTACTGCCGACATCCCGGAAAAGCAAAGCTCTTCGCGAAGATACGAACCCAGGGATTTGCGATCCATCGTGGGAATTCCACAAAGGCAAACGAACGCTCTCCAGGAATATATCGGTTGGCCGGGTAGGAATTTCTTCCACCCGGCCAACCGATATATTCCTGGAGAGCGTTCCACCGAACGACAGCACACGCAAATCGTTCGGCGCAGGCAGCCACGCGTGGTCAACCAACGACCCGCTCGGCTTGTTCTCTGCCCCGGCGCCAACGGGAGCTGATGGGGAGGCGGAGACGGAGGGATCCCAGGTTGTCATCCGCACGGCGCACTCCGCGATGGTGTCGTACAGCTGCTGCAGCACGGCGACCACTTCCGCGAAGGGGTTGCCGCCCCCGGGTTGGACGAGGAGGAGGGCGTGCGAGATTTTGTCGCGCGAGAAGCGGCGTCCGCAGCGTGAACGCCTCGACGAACCCCCGCATCAGCAGCGAAACGTCGGTGCAGAACGCGGAGAGGAACAGCCGGAGGCACTGGTGCACCGGGAAACAGCAACCGCCTCCGACGGCGGGACCCCGGCTTAGGCGGACTGGGTCTCGTACTGCCGACATCCCGGAAAAGCCAAGATCTTCGCGAAGATACGAACCCCAGGGTTTTCGGTCCACCGAACGACAGCACACAGGAGCCCCGGAATACACAGGTAAAACAGGTACTTCAAGCTCTTTTTTTTTAGCCGGCAAATCGTTCGGCGCAGGCAGCCACGCGTGGTCAACCAACGACCCCGCTCGGCTTGTTCTCTGCCCCGGCGCCAACGGGAGCTGATGGGGAGGCGGAGACGGAGGGATCCCAGGTTGTCATCCGCACGGCGCACTCCGCGATGGTGTCGTACAGCTGCTGCAGCACGGCGACCTCTTCCGCGAAGGGGTTGCCGCCCCCGGGTTGGACGAGGAGGGCGTGCGAGATTTTGTCGCGCGAGAAGAACGGTGGGGCATGCAGGCTGGCCAGCGACGACGGCGTCCGCAGCGTGAACGCCTCGACGAACCGCCGCATCAGCAGCGAAACGTCGGTGCAGAACGCGGAGAGGAACAGCCGGAGGCCCTGGTGCACCGGGGAACAGAAGCCGACCGTCTCCGACGGCGGGAAAGCCTCCGGCTTGCGCGGACTGGGTCTCGTCGTCGTGCTGCGCCGCTTCGGCGCTGGCGGGGAGGGAGGGTAGCTGGACATCGTGGACAGCGGGGACACTGCGACCGACGGCAGCGCGGGCGCCGCAGCATCGTAGTCGGCGAGGGCGACAACGTTCAACCGCACCGCCGGCTGTGGTTTGAGAGTGAAAGTTAGCTTGAAACTGCGACGAGGGGGATCTGACAGGGACTTTGTTAAGGATCGCCGGAAAATCTCAGGACGGACGGATGGTTCTTAACAAAGTCCCTGGGATCTGAATATGTAATGCTTGGGCAGATTGCTGCCACTTATACCTATGACATGGCATGTTGATGACGTCACGATCCAGTCACCGGAGAAAAATGTAAAATACATAGAGAGAGAGTGAGTGAAAAGGGCTCCACTGTGGAGCAGCACGTTCGCGTCAGCTATTCCTATGTTCGCAATATTCTTCACACACGCAAAGACAGGCGCTTCGGGAACCGGTCGCAGATCGAAACCTTTAAAGGCCGCGATCATTTCGCTGTCTTTCTTTCGTTCCGAAGGAAACCTGATGCTAGCATCAATTCGTCTTCGCGGCAATGCAGAGTTTTGTTGCTATTTTCTTGTGTTAACAAATGCATTGTTGGTACTAAGAATTAGTAGTTGGCAGTCTACTACGTGAAACTTACCAAAGCAGGTGAGTTCCGCTAGTGCGCACAAACTAAATCTTTCTGTCGTGGAAAGATCTTTGGTTAAACACTGCCTGTGGTGCAGTCTCCTTCGAAGATGTTGTATAAAACGGTGGGAAGCTTCGCAAAAGAATGCGCGTACGTGCTTGTTCTTCGCGGCCCAGTCCAGGGGCGGGCGCGCGGGCTTCAGCTTCGGGAGGACCGACGTCAGCGGCCGGATGCTGTACGTGAGCGCCGCGGCACGCCACTCGCAGAGGAGGGACGACAGCTTGCGGGCCCGCTGCCGGCTGAGGCGTTCTGCCGAAGCGGCTTCGGCGGACGTGTCCTCCCACCTTTTGCGCAGCGCCGCGCACTCGGCCGCCAGCGCCTTCACACCGTCCGGCACCGCCCCGTCTTGCGCCCGCACGAACACCGCGATCCGATCCCGCAGGTCGACCGCCGCCGCCAACGCCGCCGCCACCGCCGCGTTCGGGCTTGCCCGTAGGGCAGGCTTCGAGCCGCCGGGCCCCGACCACTCCGGAAGAAGCGAACGCAGGCCGTCCGCTTCGCCGCCCCAGTCGATTTGGCTGCAACGCGCCTCGGAGAGCGTGCCTTGCCCGCTGGCTCTCCGGGGCTTCGGCATGGGTGCGCCGCCGGGCTTCCGTCGGCGGGCGCGGGGCGGCTCGGCCCCGGGTGGCCCTCCGGATGGTGGGTATACGCCTGGGGCACTCGCATTGCGGAGGCCGGCGAGTTGCTGCCGCAACCGCGCGACTTCCGCGCGCAGCTCGCGCTCCGTCCGACGACCCGTCGGTCCGCTGGGAGGAACGGTCCCGCTGCCGCTGCTGGCGCTGCTGCCGCGGCTGCCGGCGCGGGCGGCGGTCGGTTCGGGGGCGGCGGCGTCGAGCGGGTGCGGGCCGGCGGCGGGAATGGGGCGCGTCGCGGCTTCGGCCTGCGCGAGGAGGAGGACCAACCCTTCCAATCGCTCCCCCTGGGAGCAAACCTCGGTGGCGACGCCTTCGTACACAGCCTGCAGTTCGCGCAGCTCGGCCTCCGTCGCCGCATGCTGCAGCTCCGACCGCTTGAGTGCTTCCGACAGGGAGCTCGAGTCCGTGAACGACAGCATCATCAGGGCGCTCAAAATGGGGTCTTTTCCTTTCCGGGGTTGGTCTTCCCCCACCCTTCCCCCAACGACAGCAAGGGTCTGACTTACCCCGGCGTTTGATTCCTGCAGGAAAGGGTTGACTTTACATCATGTTCAAGGTGGCACAAGTGCCGTTCCGTTTCGCCGTTGTGCGTGGGGAGGCTCGGCCCCAGAAGGTGGGTGCTACCCACGCCGGGGCACTCGCATTCCGGAGGTGGCACCCACCTTCTCCCGCGCTAATCCGAACTTTCGCTGACAGTAGGTCCAGTGGAGTGTCATTATCGTTTCGTGTTGGAACGAGCACGATTCGCAATTTGGCCAACTTGCTCGTTCGACCGCAAAACTAATTGTCAGGGATTTCCCCAAAACCTCGCATTCAGAGAGAGAGTGAGAGGGAAAGCGGCGCGGGTGTGGGCTGGAGCATACGGGACCGCTGAAACGACTGTTAGGCACGAAGAAAGCAGAAAAACAAAGCGAGGAACGGAGGGGCGGAAGAAAGGCGGGGTCTTGCCTTTCGTGGAAGCTCACGGCGGTGCATCATTAGCTTTGCCCCATTTATTTTTGATCCGCCCGCCCCTTCCTCCCGCCCGGCCGCTCTTACACGGCGAGGCCCAGCCTCAACAGCTGGTGTTAAAGAGGTTGCCCGAGGTCTGCTGCAACCAAAAACGCGTGTAAATCCACACCCGAAAAAAGTGAGTATTATGGCACCCGCTTTTTTTTTTTTTTTAGCGAACAGCTTCAACTCCAGCTTCGGAGGCTGGACTGTGCCATGTAATGAGTGCCTTCCCTCCGCCGAATCCCTCCGAAATCAAGGAAGCCGGGGATATCGCACGCAAAGGGGTCACGAGCTTTCTACCACACGCGGACCAGGGGGTTGATAAGAAGTGGTGCTTGAAACCCGATTGCGGACGTGCGATCGAAGGATGAAGGTAAAAACTTGCTCGATGTACGGTACAAAATGTTCGGGTACGGTTTACGCCCGTCGTCAACTTTTGTTCTTCGCTTCCACCACCGTGTGTTGTTTTCTCACTCAGGACTTTGACCTGCTGTGTTTGGGTGATTTGTCGTGTAGGGGTAGACCCGCATGACCTCACGTCCGTTCAACACGTGGTTCGGCAGTTACAGCACTTGGGAATCCCTTCGGTTCTTTGTCTGGCAGCTTTTGTCGAGCATTTCTTTCCAAGCTGGCGCGTATGTAAAAAGAGAGGCGGCGCTGCACGTCGACAGAACTTCGTTCGGGGGTGTTGCTGCGCGGAACGGTACTTAAACCCACTGAGGGAATTTGTGTACAGAGGAAGTGCGGAAGTGCGCGTGCGAACAACACGGGTACTGGAGGTTGTACCTCCTAGCCAACCGTTTGAATATTGGTCCGCAAGGGTGCAGGCCGCAAAAGCATCGAACAACGTCAGTGCTCTTGAGCGCCTTCGCGGACTCGGTTGCGCCATTTCGGTGCGCTGTGTTCGCAGCGCTGGGGATCCAGCTGATCTCCCATCGCGGGCGCCTTTGTCTGTATTTACACCACAGTTCGTGGCTGATATTACACGTGTGGTGATGGTAGGAAGACCAGTTTGTATCTCCAACCTTGGTTGGTGAGACCCTTTCTTCCATCTCACAAGTTACCGATTGATTAATGGATGACTATTGAACGACCTTTCCCTTCCTCCACGACTCGCGTACCAGCGCGCGGTTGCAACCCCGCAGATGCCGTCGAGTGGCACCCCGGAGCAATGGACGGGATAAGACCCTATCCGTTCGTTCGGTTTAATATAGGTGCAGGCGCAAAGTCATCCGCTTGCGCCGATAACAAGTTCAGCGCCCGAATCCAAGCAACGTTTCTCTAGCTAGAGGAAAGAAGAAATTCTCGAGAGACTGCCTTGTGCTCATGTCGAAGGAGGCTGGAGGCCAATACGACTACAAAAGTGGGTCTTCTTTGTTGAATGCTTACGCCCGCCAGGTTTTCCTGTGTTTCGCGGGATACAACACGTTTTACCTCCTTTGAGATTTCGCAACTGGCAGCCTCAAGTATTTCGAATCAGTAATCGGACATTGCTTACTTGGTCCGAGACGAGGATATGCTAATAGCTCTGTCGAGCCAACCCCACTTTTTAGGGGGTCGGGGGCGAAGCCCGGCGACACTTTTTTAGCCTACCGTCGTACGCGTTTTTCTAGTAGTCCATTTCCCCCGCTCCGGGTTTTTCTCGATCCGCGACTCGGCACCGGGTATTTGCCGCACAATTCAGGCCTGACCCGGATTCGAACCCGGGCGAGGACACCCGGGCGAGGCACTTTTCCGGTCGAAAATGATTTTCGGGGGTTGTTGGTTTTCGGGGTCTGTCATGCCCGAAATTTGCGTTTTTTGCAGAGTTTCTCAATAACTCGCGGTATTTGGGTCCCCTTGGGTAACGTGAGTCAGTCTACCAGAACTGAGCATCGCCCGAACTTTGCTTCACCCAAACTTTGCTTCACCAGAAGTTAGCTTCGCCCGAACTTTGCTTTTGCATCACCACAACTTAGCAACTTGGTTTCGCCCGAACTTTGCTGCTTTCCGAACTTTTTCAAACCCCGTAAATCATTGTCGACCGGAAAAGTGCCTCGCCCGGGTTCGAACCCGGGACCTCCAGCCCTGAAGGCTTGCGCTGTTCACTCTGCCATCACGGTGTCATTTCCAGGGGGAAAACTTCCTACGGAGACCCTTGAAGTTGAAATGACACCATAAAAAGTGCTGCGCTTCGCGCGTAGAGGCAGCAGTTTGGGTTTCGGGGTCTAATGTGCCCGACATTTGCGTTTTTTTTGCCGAGTTTCTCAATATCTCGTGGCTTTTGGGTCCCCTGGGGTAATTTGAGTCAGTCTACCAGATTCTGGTCCAGAACTTAGCATTTCTCCTTTGGTGTTTACGCACTTGCATCATTCCATCCGAGCGTTACGTCTGTTCATTACAGGATCTGTCGACAGGCATCTGCGCAGTGCACACAGTCGGTGTCTACGTAACAGCAGATGGGTCGCGCTGCGGGGGCGGCTCACGGGTGAACGTCGTTGTCCGCAGAAGGGGGTCGTGCCATGTCGGCGGGTGTCCGCCGCTTCTTCTCACCGCGTTTGCGGAGCCCTCGCCGAGCTTTATTGGCCGTGTGAGCAACCATTAAAGCACAGAAACTGCACTACTACCTTGACGTTTTTCACAAAATTTCAAGATCTTCTTTTTTCTTCAAGATGTGAAAAAAAATGGGCAAATCCAACAACTTCTGAAAAGGAGTTTGTCAATCCATGCAGGTGCTGCGTACAAAAAGAAAATCGCAACGAGGTTGCCGCCAAGGGTGGCGGCCCCGCAGCCAGAGGAGGATCCCTGCCCCCCCGCTCGTAAGTGAGCCCGTGATCGCGCGACCCCTGAGGACCGAGGACCCGGGCTTTCGTGATCGTGATGAGAGAGCGCGGCGCGCTGCTGCCGTCGGCGGGGAGCCAGGGGTCCCTCGCGCACGGCGGGGTGCCGGTGATCCTTAGTTCTGCCCGCCGATGTACGGGGTTTCGATGGGCGGTGGCGGAGGGGCGAGGTTCGCGGAATAAGAGTCGGGGTACCCGCCGAAGAGCGCGCCCTCGTCGCCGCCGAAGGCGGCGCGCGCGGAACCGGCGCCGCGCGAGCCGGCGTCGCCACCCGCCGACGCGGGCGGCGGACCGGCCGCCCCGCCGGAGTGCCGCTTGTTGATGTTGCTGTAGACGGCCATGGCGGACGCGACCATCGCTGTTTGGAGATGTTTCGATGTCTTTCGGGTTTGCTGGGTCCGGGGATTTAAAGCCGGGCTTCGGTTTTTTGGGGCACCAGTTTCGTGAGGTTCAGTTTGATGCATGCTATGTGGTTGGGCGGAAGCATTACTGTATCGGGCGAGACTTCACTCGCGCTTGAGCCAGGATCAGCCCCATCCCTCGGTTCCCCCCTCCCTATGGAGCTTCCGGAGTTGGGACTTGCATCGATAAACGAAGCAACGGGGATACAATTGACCGAGATAAGAACCAACGCTAGCAATAGCAGCGGTGTGTGGATGAAACAGGTCAACGGAGCATCAACTAACAAAGATGGTGAAAATAAGAGCTCGTCACTCGCACAACCGCGGCTGATACAAAACTAATGATGATGATGATGATGATGATGATGATGGGAAGAGAGAGTTATTTTCGTTGAACGCAGTGCCTGATCGTTTTTTACGTAAAGCTGGATTCAGGACGCAAGTGAAAACGCCACGGTTTGCGGCGACGAGCTTCTCATTTCCTCCAACATTTCATGTTTGGTAAAAATGATAATGTTAGGCAAAAGCTCAGGTTTACGACCCGCAGATTGGTGTCTTTTGACATGTTGTCTGTGGTGTTTGCTGAAAGCCTGACACGAGAGAACGCACACCGGAAGGGTCTTGCAGGTTGGACGGGAGAACGACAGTGTTGCACTCTTTCGCAATCTTTCCGAAGGAGTCGATGTACTTCTTTGCCACGTCGAAGTTGATGGCCTGTGCGTGCGGTTTTGGTTTTCGAGCGATGGAAAGAGTCGTCGAACGAGCTCTCTTGTATCCACCCCAGTTTTGAAGTACACACTACTCGTTCGACTGGCAGTACTTTTCCAATGAGCAGTCGCAGCATGAAAAACTCTTGCAACGCCGTGAACAGCATAGCAGACGGGGATTTTAAACACTGACCGGTCTCCGTGTCGCTGCAGGATATGGATGTGTACAAACGAACCAGCTGCCAATGATCTTTCCAGTGTCTGAGATATTCCGCATTTCCTCATCATCTCGTCCACCCGAGCCGAAGCACGTTGCCCATGACACATCCTTTGCAGGCGTGGTCTCAGATAAACCGCAAGTCATGACCTCACGCACTGTGTCGCGAAATGTTATCCGTCGATTTACAAGAATCTTCAAAAACTCGCGCCTTGCGACGAAAATACTCGAGGGGGCTGCCTTGTGCTCTCTCTGTGATTTCGACGGCTCGAGGGGGAGAAACAATACAACTACAAAGTGGGTCCAGGTTTGTTGAACGCTTACGCCCGCCACTGAACCCAGATCACCTGTGTTTCGTGTGGGCTACAGCACATTTACCTCCTTTGATCTTTTGCAGCTGGCAGCCTCCTCAAGTATTTCCTTCAAAGCAGGTGCTTATACAAAACAACAAAGTAAAACAAAAGCGACGAAGACCTGGGAGGAGTTGGAGTTGTCGCGGATCGCGTCGGACACGAGCTGGATGGCGGTCGCTTGGGCCTCGGCGCGGATGCGCGCGGATTCGGCCGCCGCTTCCGCTTCTTTGACGATCGACACCTTCTCGGCCTCCGCCATGAGCTCCTTCGCCCGCTTCTCACCAAGGGCGCGGTTTGTCATCGCGTCGCGCTCTCCCTCACTCTCGACAACGACCTTCCGCCGTTGTCGGTCTGCCTGCGCTTGGAGGTCCATACTGTTCCGCACGATGGACGAAACCTGGATGTCTCGAATCTCGTACCGCTTGCAGACGATGCCCCACTCTTCAGCGTCGACGGAGATGACGGACTTGATGTTGCTATTGAGCTGCGAGAAGGTGTGATCAAGTAGAGCTTTACGAACAACTTGATGCTGCCACTCAGCCGTAGTGCTTTTACTAAAGACTTCATGCTGCTTCTCAGCCCTACCTGAACACGGGTGTTCAGGCAGAGCTTTTGAAGACTTGATGCTACTATTGTGTTCTAAGGTTTGGGCAGGCGAGACTTTATGCGGGACTGAAGAGCTGCGTAGGTATGTTGAGGGAAGGCTTCAACTGAGGATTTGATCAGCTAGTATCGAGCTGATGACTCAGGAAGGAAGGAAAGGAAAAAGGTCGCTCCGGGTCCAGGAACGTGAAGGTCAACCACAGCTTGCCAAGCTTGAGTCGGGCAGCACAGTGCTCAACCCCGTCCGCTCTGGCCTGTGGCTGACCGTCTCGACGAGCTTGTGTTCGGCGCAAGCGCCAAGTCCCAAGGCGCGCCACGCTTTGATGGTTTAATTTGGGAAATCCGTAGCCACTTGACCCGTAGGCCTGTGGCTCTGCAGTACCGCCGAAACACGTGAAGCTTGGCTTCAGTGTAGCAGGCTTTCCCTGGTACCCTCAACTGAGGACTCGATCAGCTAGTATCGAGCTGACGACTCAGAAAATAGGTATTTTCGCGATATGGGTGATTGTCTAAAACGTAAGCGTCCAAGGCGAGAACCATACCGCCGCGCGCTCCTCGAACAGCTTGTCGAGGGTCAGTTTACCGATCTCGCTTCGCATTGTCGTTTGCGCGACGTTGATCAAGTTGTAAATGGGGTTGTCGATGTCTGCAAGTTTGTCGTATTTTCAACCAACACGTCAGCGCGCGGGTAGTGATCGGGACCATTAGGGGTTGCGCGCTCAAAATGCTCGGAACGCAACGGCATCACCTTGTTGGTGCACACGAGTAAGCAGTAGGAAGTGCTTCGGTTTCCATACTGTTTTTCACAAGTATACTCAAAACTCGGCATAACCCCTTTGGTGCACACAGACAGTAGAATATGCGGCACCGTCCATACTGCACATGCACTCGTGTACAGCGGGAGAACCCGTGTTGGGGAGAAGCTTGTTGCCACGTAATAGACGTGTGGTGACCTGCGAGCTGCTTGCCGTATCTACCAAACGGCCGAGGACGCAGAAGTGAGCCAGCCAGCTCCTATCTCTTGGAGCAGCATCGAACTGTCACACCCTGCCTCCCAGCCTATCAGTGAGCAGCACAACACAAGCGAAGGTCGACATACTGTAGCTCGCTTTCCGGGCGTCCATGATTCGAAAGAAGAGGATCCCGTCGATGTTGACCACAACGTTGTCCTTCGTGATCGCCGACTGGTTGGGGATCTCGTGCGCTTGCTCCTGGCGAAGGTTTTTGTGGATGAAACAGGTCAAACCTGCACCCGCTCCTCGGTCCAGTGCAGTGGCTACCAGACTGGCACCAGAGGCGGGAGGCGTGATTATTGTAAAAATTCTTTCCCTCATCGTTTAATCGTTTGGTACTTGTTTGTACAGGATTTGCCAGTCCTTTGCTCCCGCCATAGTGGCCGTCGTCTCTACGATGGTAGTAGCAAGCAGCTGTATTGCCCCGGCCATTTCTTTTCCAGTCGCATTGTTCCCTTCTTTACCGTCCCTCCTCTCCCATTCCAGTCCTCGTAGACAATACAAAAGCACGCGGTGCTATCAAATGACGGGTACCTTGCTGGAATGCACGTAGCCGATCCGATCGATGAAGGGGATGAGGAACGTTAGCCCGGGCTCCATGGCGGTGTGGAACTTACCGAACCGCTCGACGACCCAGAGCTCACCCTGGGGCACGATGCAGATGCCCTTGTTGATCGGCGGCTTCCTGATGTATTCGAACGGCATCTTCTCCATCTTCGGCGGCGGCAGGTACGGCCCGTCCATGGGGTTCCAGTACGGCGGCGGCTGTCCTCCCGTCACCCAGCGGATGCCCGTCCGTCGAAGGAACATGTTGCCGAGCCTTTCTTTTCCGCTTTTTCCCCGCTAACCCTGCCTCTCGACGCGCCTCGTCTGCCGGTTGATGACAACCGGGGCCGTTCAGCCCGACGCCGCCCTGCGCTATCGGCCTCTGGAGCCCCCCTCAAAGCTGGTGCGAGGGCAACGTGGCCGGTCGCGCCTTTTTCTTGTTTTGACCCGCTTTGCGTTATTTTCGTTTTTCTACCGGGTGCCGTTCTTAGTCGTTGATCGCGCGAGCCTTTTTTGCCGTCTCGCTGCCCCCCAGGCCTTCTTCTCCCTTCCCGCCTCAGTATGATGCCTGTAGGGTTCGCGATATATAAAGCGCTGCACGGGGGGGTTTTGGTGCCCCGTTGAAACAGCTGATTGAGCTTTTACACAACCGCGAGTTCTTACGAGCTCTCTCTCTCTCTCTCTCTCGGAATTGTCAGCGCGGTAGCGATGACAGCGAGAACACATATAGGTGGGAGGGGAGAGGCCCTGGGACTGCTAAGGCGTGACAACCGCCTTACTGCTCTCGGGACTCCGAATGGTAGGGTTGGAATGGCGGTGACATGGACGCGCGTGTGGTGGAGATGGACGGGAGGGCCCACAACCCGATCGGTGGAGCGCGTGGTGCGGGTGGACGGCCGCAGTCGGGCGGACGAGCCAGGCGACGAGCGGCAGGCCTTCGGTCGCTGGGTGAGGAAGCGGCCGAGAGTGGACGGGGGATAGCGCCGCGGGGACGCGTGCGGCCGCCGTTCGCTTTCGCTGACGTGGGTGCTTGTCGTTGGGGGCCCGCAGCCGGCCGGTCGCGGTGGCCGTGGAGTCGGAGTGGGTCGGGATGCGTCGCGCCTTGCAGGGCTGCAGAGGCGGCTGCAGGGCATCGCGGGCGGGCTGGCGGTGTACAACGAAGCCCCGGACAACATGTCCAGCTCGACCTACTCGTCGACGCTCTCACTTCCAGGGTGTCGAGTGGCTCCAGGTAGGCGGGCGGACGCGAGGCCCCCTCTGGCGAGGGTAACGTCGAACCGCATCGACGTGGAGGCGTTGGCGGCGTCGGTCATTTCCAGGAGGTGCTCCCGATGTTGGTGGACCCGGTGGCTTCGCTATTCCTTGAATGGCACGCCCATGGCTGCGTTCTCCGAGCTGTTTTGCATAAGGGCAAAGGAGAGGCATCTGTCAATTCAAGTCACGGGGAGAAACCCCAAGGGGAAGTACAAACATGTGGGGCCTGCGTTGGTCTGTTTTTGATGCTTCACCCCGCTTTTGGCGAGTTGACACGCGGAGTTAGCTCAGAAACGCAGGGACCCCAACTTGACGGGCCGAAGGCGCACTAACAAACTTGCTGGGTGCGGGTGTGTTTGTGTTAAGGATCCGTTTTAGACGTGGTGCCTGCCTTCACGGAAGTACGACCACGCTTGTGTAGATGTGTGAGGAACTCAATGATGGGTAACACCTGACGCGGAGTATAGCCCAGGTTTTCAGCTATATTACGTTACGGCTGAAGGACCTGCCGGCTGCTCGCGGTGATCACGCGCTGTTCGGAACTGTAGCCTTGATTGGTTCAGGTTTCCTGCTTCGTGCCCCGTGTGCTGCTGGTTGCAGCATGTATCCGGGGGTAGTCGCCTCATTTTACACGTCGCGCAGTGGCGGGCGTCGTGTGCGTGTGTGTGTGTGTGTGTGTGTGTGTGTGTGTGTGTGTGTGTGTGTGTGTGTGTGTGTGTGTGTGTGTGTGTGTGTGTGTGTGTGTGTGTGTGTGTGTGTGTGTGTGTGTGTGTGTGTGTGTGTGTGTGCGGACCCGTTTTAACGTGGTGCCTTCCTGTACGAGAGACGTCCACGCTTCTTCCGGTTTCACGTTACTGCAGATGCTCCCCCAGGCTGTGCGTGGGGGTCTGTGTTTTTCTGTGGGTGATGCCTTTGGCAGCAATGCACGATCTCCAGGCCGCCCGCTGTGCAATCACCGCAGCGTCCCAATCTGTGGGCAGGGCAGAAGAGCATTCGTGGTCGCAGGCCGTCCCCCTCACGGTGGTGCTGTTTGAACCGGCAACAGGTTTCCGCCGGCAAACGCTTCTTTGTACAGTCCTTGCAGCGTGGTTTCCGGTGTTGCACACATATTTCTCCAGGGCGGGATGTGTTCACCGCGTCTTCCGGTGCCTTCTTGGGTGGTGACCCTCTGCGAGGTCCAGCGCCTGTTACTCTCTCTACCATCTCCACTCTCTGTTTCCAGTTAGTCTTTCCTTGTTCCCATCCTGCAGGGTAGGCTTTCTCCGGCAGATAGGTTGCCGCCCACGTCAGGTGCTGCGGGTACAAGTTGGTCTCCGCCTGCGCTGTGCCCATCTTCTGCACATGTTCCCGTATGCCTAGGATCACCTCGTCCGTCTCATCCGAAAGTTGCGCCCGCCGCGACGCTCCCCTTACAACTGATCCACCGACGGCAGTTAAGATCGTTGTTGTTGCTTCGTGGCCACTGAACCACTGTCGTCCAGTTACCTTCTTGAATGCTGAGCCTAACTCAATTAGGCTCATCGCTTTTCCGAGTGCGGAGGCACGGAAGGACTGCAGCTCCGCTTCCTGCTGCTCCCGCGTTGGTCGTTGGCCTTGCACGAGGTCCATTGCCGCGTTGCTCAGAGCATCCGCATCGGTGTTTTGCTCGCGCTTCACGTGTTCTACCCGCAGGGAAAGCCGCTGTCGCAGGGCCACTATTTTTGCCACCGCTCGCGTCAGCAATGGCTTCAAGTCTTCTGAACACGCCAATTGCCGCGTGGTTTGCCCGACTACCAGCGCCGAGTCTCCGCGAATTACACACTGCGCTCCTTCCGTTCCTTCAGCATCCTCCAGGAGCTGCAGCCCCGCGAGAAATCCTCGTACTCGGCCACGTTGTTACTGCGCACGTTTGGCAGCGGGAGCACTATTTGTGCGTACTTGACGCCCTCCTTGTACAGTACCGCTCCTGCGCCCGCCACGGCAAAGGCAGTCCCGTTGGCCCTCGCTCCTCCGTCAAAGTAGATTGCAACATCGCAACTAGCTGCGGCGTCTTCTGGCAGAGTCTGTCGTGCTGTTGTGGCCTTCTTCGTGTGTTGTGGCACCGCCGTGTAGTATCTACTTTTGAGCGTTGGGAGGCGGCGTCCGGTGCGCAACTCGAAGTCCACCGCCAACTCCACAAAGCTTACCCCGAGTTCGTGCCCCGGCGGCGCCCATTTCAATTCCCTCAGCCAATCCGTGAACGCCATCCACATCTCCGGGCCGTACTTCCACTGGGTGAGTACTGCCGAAGGCGCAACGTCCGGCACAGCCAGTTTGTGTGGTTCTGCTGGTTTCCATCGTCGCGGATACTCAAGCGTTCGGTGGTGCCGTGTAGACCTGTCCAGCATGTCATCTGCCCCTTGACGTGCAGACAGCACCTCCACGAAGTAAAAGTGCAGTTTCTCAAGCAGCTGAAGCCTCTTTCCCTGTTCGGTGGGTAAGAGATTCGGGTCGTGGAAAGCGGGAGCCACCCCGCACAACCGTAAGCATGGCGGCCACCTGTGTTGCACGGTTCTTAGCTCCCCGTACTTTGAGCGTATTGTCTCCCAGGCGGGGCATTCCCAAAACAGGTGTTCCACCGTCTCCGGGACCTGTGTGTCACAGTAAGGGCACTCGCTTGCGTTTAGTCCTGTTCGTCCCGTGACCGGCGTGGCTCCTGCGATTACCGATCTCAGCAGACCGGCCTGGTACGCGGTGAGTGGTGAGTTCCGCATTTCCAAAACGTGCCTCGTTGCTGCGAAATCGACTCCGCCCTGGACGCCTCCAAAGTCATTTCCCCTCCTTGTCGCCAGTCGCGCCATTTCCCGCAAACGCAGGGCATGTCTCAAGTCATGTTGCAGGAGGCGCGAATTACCCAGGACCGCTGCATCATGCACGACTCCTTCTCCTACCTCATTCACGTACGCGACGCTTGTCGGGGTCACCCACCTCCACTGGAGTACGTTGAGCGCTTCTTTCAGGAAAGCGAAGGGCCCATGTAGCCTTGCCAGTTCGTCGTTGTGGGCCCATGCTGTTTCCGCCAACGCTCGGGCGTAGTCCCACTTTTGGACCTGTTCGGCCCAGGTTGTGACTCTCCTGTAGGCCGGTACGACTCCCGGGTCCAGCCTGTGCCCGTGGTGTAGGATGTGTAGCACTGCTTCCTGAGCTCGTCGTGGCGGCCCCGTCCATACCGCCTCCGTAAATCCCCTTCTCAAGCGGTCGACTTCCCCTTTGCCAATCGCCGTTACGGCTGCACCGTAGAACCTCTTTGCCCCTGCTGTCATGCTTACGGCAAGGTCTCGCGCACTAGCCGGTAGCGGGAGGCAGGCCGCTCTCTTCAACACTGTCTCGGCCATCGCGTTTCGCTGCGCCACCCGCTTTGACGGTCGGAGCGGCTTGCTCGGTTCAACTTGCTTCGTCGTGAGCATTACTCCAAGCACGTCAAAGGTTGTTCGCCTTGCTGGGTAATCGTGCTAACCTACCGCGTGCCCGCGGACATTGTGGCCTGTCAGGAAACCCGAGTGGGCCCAGAGGGGAAGAGGACGTGTGAGATGTTTCTCGGAGCGTACGGCAAGAAGTGCTGCTGGGGAGAAGACGTCCCGACAGTGGTTGGGGCAAACGGAAGAGGACAGAGGGCACCAGGCGGCTCCGCTGTGGTGATAAACAACAGCGTGGTCGCCGCAAACGCACGCCCGAAGACTGAACTGGAGACTAGACTGGCGAAAAGCACACGGGTGGCTCACGCCGTCGTAGCGACAGGCAATGCTCGTTGCGTTTTGCACGTAATCTCGATTTATGCGCAAGTAGGGAGAGAAGCAGAGGTTGTCAGGGAACGGGAAAAGTTTATATCGGACGTATTTGAAATGGCGGCAGGGCTCGGGCAGGTACCAGTAGCCATCTTGGGAGATTTCAACACACCAGTAGAGGAGAGCGTGTCCCTAATGGCTGCCTGCCGGAGCGGGTGGACAGACGCGGCAGCAGCCGCGGCACATCAAACGTCGCGAGACGCACCACCCACCTGCTGGGCAGGAGCGGCAGGCACAAGGATCGATATGTGTTTTCTAAACGCAAACGCGTCGCAAGCACTCGTCGACACCCGGACAGCGAACCCGCACGAGTACGACATACCGACTCACTGTCCACTTTTCGTGACCCTAGACATGCGGGCAGCCTCACACCCGAAGCGGACGCATTGGATACCGGCTCCCTTTCCGAAGAAGGTGCCGCTGTCGACGAAGAAGGAGGAGCAGGACGCACTCGAGGCGGCACTACGCCGGAAACGTTCGGTAGATGGGGCAGAAGCAGCTCTGCGCAATGCATCAGAAGTGGCGGAGATGTACCTGCTCGAGCTCCACAAGAAGGGCCTTTCTCAGAAAGACGCAGACGGCTGCAAAGGCAGGGCCGAAGGATATTCCGTTCGGGACGCACATGTCTCTGCACGACAGGCGGTCTCGGCGCGGGGTGCTGTTGATAGGACCACCAGGCAGCGGGACAAGGTACTAGGAATGCTGCGAACAGTGGTAGCCGAGGCGAGTCAAAGGCTAGAAAGAGAGCAGCCCGGGGCGATGACTTTGGCCGAGAGAAATGCAAGAGGCGCACTTCAAAAGAAGGTATCCAGGGGGTACCTGCCGCAGAATGGTCCTACAAGCCACGACGAAGGCGGACGCGACGAGCTGGAGCGGTTATTGGAAATGGTAGAGGTGCTGGAAGGTTCGCAGCGCGAAGCGGTCTCCGCATTGAAGCAGCAGCGAACGCGGCGGTGGAAAGACCAGATGCAGAAGGCGTGGAACAGCGGTGACAAAGGCGACATATACCGGTTTCTTGCGGGAAGTCGAGAAAGCCCATCGGTGTTCCTGCGGCGACGAGACGGATCTCTGACGGCGTGTCCGGGTGAGATCGACGAGATGTTGAGGGGCCCCGAAGCATGGGGTGGTATCTTTCAGAGGTACACCGACATCCAGGAACCGCAGTGGGAGGCTTTTAAGACGCACTACGCGCGGTACCTGCCGGCCCCCCAACAAATGGAACACAAGACCATCGGCGCGGCAGACGTTAGCGCAGCACTCAAGCGAATGAAGACGACCTCTTCGCCCGGACTGCACGCGTGGCGTGTCTTCGAGCTGCGACAACTACCCGCCGAAGTCCTGCAACTAATGGCTGAAGCGATGAACCGAGTCGAGAGCGAGGGGCAATGGCCAGAACAACTGATGCACGCGATTCTGCACCTCTTGCCGAAGCCCGAGAGCACAGGAGACCCGCTATCGCAGCGGCCAATATCTGTCACACCGGTACTGTACAGAGTCTGGGCGGCGATCCGTGCACAAGAGGCCTTGGAATGGATGGATAAGGTAGCGCCCAGCGGGCTGCACGGGTGCCGGAAGAAACATGGGACGGACGACCTAGTCTGGCACCTCGCAGGTCTCATAGAGCAGGCGCACGTGACGGGGGATCCCCTCTACGGTCTTGGGCTGGACTTTAAGAAGTGCTTCGACTCGGTGCCGATAGATATCGCCTTCCGGCTAGCGGAGGAGCTCGGGTTCCACCCAACAGTGCTGAGAACTCTGCGAGCGGCCTACTCCAGCATGCAGCGCCATTTCCGAATTGGAGCCGTGGTCGGAGAAGGCTTCGTACCGACTAATGGAATTATGCAGGGGTGTCCATTGAGCGTGATACTGATAAACGTTCTTATCAGTGTCTGGATGCGGCACGTAGCAGACATCGAGGCGACCATTCCGTTGTCTTACGTTGATGACGTTTACGCGTTGATGAAGAGCCTCGCGAAGCTGCAAGAGGCAGCCAAGAGGTCAGGAACATTCGCGGGGCTGACAGGAATGAAGGTGTGTACGCAGTCGAAGTCCCTGTGGTTCACAACTGCGCGGGACGCTCCGGAGCAGATAGTGTACGCCGAGAGCAAAGGGAACGAAGAGGCGGACGTACAGCCGGAGCCCGCGACGGGTTCTCAGCTCTCCCCGCTCGCCTTAGATGCTGCAGGTCCCCCGTTGAGAGCACCCATATGCTCGCCTTTAGAACTACTGCGGCGGCCTGCAGCGTGATCTGGTCCCCGGCAAACGGTGGGGCCTGCGTTTGTCAGTTTTTGCTTACCCCTCCAACCTCGCTTTTGGCGAGTGGATAATATGAGGAGTTTCGCTCAGAAACGTAGGATTCCAACTTGACGCGCCGAAGGCGCTCACAGCAGCTTGCTAGGTGTGTGTGTGTGTGTGTGTGTGTGTGTGTGTGTGTGTGTGTGTGTGTGTGTGTGTGTGTGTGTGTGTGTGTGTGTGTGTGTGTGTGTGTGTGTGGTGGTGTGTGTGTGTGTGTGGTGTGTGTGTGTGTGTGTGTTGTGTGTGTGTGTGTGTGTGTTGTTGTGTGTGTGTGTGTGTGTGTGTGTGTGTGTGTGTCGTGTGTGTGTGTGTGTGTGTGTGTGTGTGTGTGTGTGTGTGTGTGTGTGTTGTGTGTGTGTGTGTGTGTGGTGTGTGGTGTGTGTGTTGTGTGTGTGGTGTGTGTGTGTTGTGTGTGTGTGTTGTGTGTGTGTGTGTGTGTGTGTGTGTGTGTGTGTGTGTGTGTGTGTGTGTGTGTGTGTGTGTGTGTGTGTGTGTGTGTGTGTGTGTGTGTGTATGTGTGTGTGTGTGTGTGTGTGTGTGTGTGTGTGTGTGTGTGTGTGTGTGTGTGTGTGTGTGTGTGTGTGTGTGTGTGTGTGTGTGTGTGTGGTGTGTTGGACCCGTTTTTATGCGATGCCTTCGCGTGCGGATGGATCCCGCTTTTTTTAGGTCTTCGCGCCCAGGGCAAAGAAAGCTTCTCTCGGGGGGCGTCCAAATGTCGTTCCGGCGTTGCGGGGGAGCTGGGAATTTTGACGAGTGGCATGGCTTGATGTGCTTTCCCATGTTCCTTTGCTCTGCCGTGAACTTCCCCCCAAAGGTGCCCCCTTTTGTAGCTAACAGCTCCCGGCTCGTGGCCTACTGAGCCTGAATAGTCTTTTTGTTCTTCGCATACACCACCGTGTATTGGTTTTTACTCAGGACTTTTTTCCCTGTTGTGTTTGTGTGCCAGCCCCGTTCAACACGTGTTCGGTAGTTGCAGCACTTGGGATCCCTTCGCTTCTTTGTCTGGCAGCTTCGTCGAGCATTTCCTTCGAAGCTGGCGCTTATGTAAAAAACAAGAGCTCGTCACTTGCACAACCGTGGCTGGTATAAAATTAGCTATGATGATGATGATGTGAGAGAGGGTAGTTTTCGTTGAACGCAGCGCCTGATCGGGGGGGTTTCTTTTTTTTACGTAATGCCGGATACAGGACGCAGGCGAAAACCGCTACGGTTCGCGGGGACGAGCTTCTCGTTTCCTCCAAAAAAAAACCCTTTCCTCAGCGCACCTCTTCCTCCGGGTTTTACGCGAAACTTGCCACCTGACACGCACGACGCTACGACTTTGACAAAGAGGGACGAAGACAGTTTCAGGAAGGAGAATCAGGGGTCTTTAAAACTTTGGGTGCTGGAGCGGGAAACCCGGTGACCCCGGTGGTATTCGTTGGCCGCACTACGCTGAGCCCAAATCCTGAACGTGGTTTCAGGTGGCAAACTTGCAAATGATCATGATCAGAAGGTCCTACTTGGGCGGTTCAGTTTCCTTACACATTGCATGTGGCTAAAAAAATACGCGAGGGGCCGCCTCGTGCTCATTTCGAAGGAGGCTAGAGGGGGAGAAAACAACACAACTACAAAGTGGGTCTTTTTTGTTGAACGCTTACGCCCGCCACTAAACCCAGATTTACCTGTGTTTCATGTGGGCTATAGCACATTTACCTCGTTTGATCTATCGCAACTGGCAGTCTCCTCAAGCATTTCCTACAGCAGGTGCTTACAGAAAAGAAGATTTCCGACACTTGGGCAGCAGGGGGTACTCAACTACAAACGGGTCGTTTGTGCTGAACACTTCAGCCCAAATACACTTGTCCTCCGAACGTACGCCGAGTCCTGTGACAGGTATTCGTAGTTGTGCACTGATCGCGCTAGAATATATTGCCCGATTTCACCTTGAGTGCATAATTTCGTTCTTTCTCTCACTTATTTCGTTCAGGCGCGGAGGAGATACAATGATCCCCGTTGGCCATCGATGGGTACGATAGGTTCGCTTCTAAAGTTCGCGGTGCGGGCCTAATCTTTCGGGACTCGGAGTCCGAAGTCTCGCAGTTGGAATGTTTTCAGAGTGCAAGTTCATTTAGGGATCCGGGGGTTTTCTTGCATTAATTAATTGTGCACGAAGACAGCATCGGTGCTCCATACATTCGCATTCCGACGGATTCCGTCGGCATACGGAATAGAAATACTTCTACACGTCTACTCACACGGGTTCAGCCAAGGGGCCGCGGACTCTTGCTCTGTGTTTCGGGTATGACTCGGGCACCCCCTATGTTCTCAGCCTCTAACGAGGCTCTTTGAATGCTGGAGGGTCGAACAGCTTTTCAATGAGATGAAAGGCTGTTTGACTATCGCGGGCCTCCCGCCCACAGGCTTTCCGAATTGCTGAGCTGAATTCCGGCTCCCCGCTGAACATGACGTAGTCTATGGCGGGCTGCCTTCCTGAACTTTTTTTTGCGTTCGGAAACATCCGCTCCGATAGACATGTGAGGCGGAGTAGAGTTTTGAAAGGGCTGCGCCTGAGTCTGCACACAAGCGGAAGGCGGTTCAGCAAAGCTGACACAAGTAGCGTTCTCCTTCATCCGGATGGTCCTGGTAGCTGGCAAGCTACCACTCTGACCGGTTTCCTGTTTTGGGAAACCTCGAAGCAACAACAAAAACTCAGCTCAGAGTAGCGCGCTGACACTCAGACACGCCGATGGCCAACGTGTATCACGCTAATATTGCATACACGTCGATGGCTCAGAAGTACAGCACGCTAACATTTACAGACATGTCGATCGTTCCCTTTATATATATACCCAGTTGACAAGGCAAAGCACAATATCTTTGCTGCCGGCCTTTGTCTTCCCGTTGAAGCAAGGCGCTTCAGCACAATCGCCAGACCCGCTAGCACGTCTAGCACGTCTTGCGCATTCTTGTGACTACAGACTACAGCTGTGTGTTTTAGGGCAATTTCTTTTTTTGTGTTATTGGCCGTTTAGAAGGTTAGTATTTTACCGTCTACGATTGACCCGTAGAGGCTTGGTGCGGGAGAGGGACTGCAAAGAAATGCGTAGTTTTGTTTTATTCTTTTACTTGTTTGTTGTCGACAACTTTTTTTGTATTGAGGTGTCATCCGGATGTAAATCCAAAGCCGCCCACGTCAAATTTTGTTAAGCATTGAGTTCTTTTAAGTACATGAACCACATGGACTAGCATGCACTGCCTTGAAAGTCAGGTTATCGGATGACGTCGTCACCTGCCATTGCGTCGTCAAGGTCGAGCATTTGTGGAGCTAGCGGGGTTTGGCTTTCTTGCGATTCCAGAGACTGAGTCGGCGAGTACGAGGGCGGGCACGTGTGTCCGTTTTTCACTTTCGAGGGCGTTGGTGTGCCCGTGGTCCCCGGTCGTTTCTGAGAGCTGCTTGCCCTCGGTACCTTCTTCTTCCTTCGATGCACCCCTGAGTCGGGGGTGGTCGCCTTCGTCTTCTTCCGCTTGCGGCCGGCGATCGGGCCTTCCTTCGGGGTGCCTAGCACCCTCTTCTTCAGCGCTGGTCGTTCGCTGGTTCCTGGCGTTGGTGGCGGCCTCTTGGTCGCCCGTCCGGTCGTCGCCGTCTCCTTTTTCGTTGCCGCGGGCGGCGCTTGCGCCGCTCGCTTTCCAACTGGCGTTCCCCGTTGTACGCCCACCTGGGTGGGTGAGGAGGGCCTCTTCTTCTTGTTGCGTCCGGGGGTTGACGGGACGTTCGGTTCGTTGGACTGGTGGTGGCCGCGGCGGCAACATGCCGCCGGTCGCCTCTGCGTCAGCGTAGGGAGCCTCTTGCACTCTTGGCAGGTTCCTCTGCCATGCGTGCGGCAGGCATGATGCCCGCTGCGGCAACACGCCGCCGCCGTCTTGCACTCGCCGCACTTCGTCGTGCTGTGCTCTGTGCACACCGCGATCGGCTGCCCATCGTTCGCGTGGTGATGGTGCCGGCAGCACATCTCTACCGTGGGCACGTCCCTTCGGACGAGTGCTCTGCACGCCTCACACTTCCCTTTGTGATGGGTCGCGCACGTGACGAGTGCCTTCTCTATATCGACACCCGGCATATGCACGGGGTCTGGGTGCAGTTGTGGTGGGGCAGGCAGGGCCCACCTCGCCGCTCTCCCGATCGTCCAGTCAGGGTACGCCGGGCACTGCGTCCCTACATCGCTTCCTTTCACTTGTTCCTCAAGTATCGTCCCCGTGTGTGCCTCGCGAAAGCGTGGCCTGGGCCGTACACCCGATATCCCCGAGATGCCCATGAACGACAGCGACGTCGTCGGGCACACCCTCTCCCCTCTCATGCAGCTTCCCAGCCCTTGCTGTGCCGCCAGCTTGTCCAACGCTTTGTTAAGCAGCGGCTGCCAAAACTTGCCGTGACACCTATGATCAAAGTAAAAGGAGAAAAGGAGAAAATGTTTCTAAAAATTTTAGTAAAAAAGAAAAGGGGCAGGTTGTATTTTTCGACCCTCGTAGCTCGCTGGGTCAGGCGCGCCAGGTAGATGCTGGGCTAGTTTCTGTCTGGACTTGGACTGTGTAGTCCTCCTGAATTCTTTTCACAGGTCCGTTCATGCACACCCACACCGAACTGGTTGGCGAACGGGTGCCAGACCTTGTAGTTGTTACGCCACAATGGCGACATTGAAGAACTATTTCGTTTTGGAAGCTGCGTTCTTGTGTTCGCGGGATGTTTGCTGGTGGGCTTGCGTGCCGGGTTTGTGTTTGTGACGGCGTCGATAGTCCTTGCGGTAGTTCCGGTGTTTGCGGCTGATCCGGCGTTTGCGATCGACTTTCTAGATGTTCCGGTGTCACCGGGCGAGCAGGTGGCTGTACCGGTGGTTCTGGTTGAGCGGGTCGCTCTTTCGGAGATGCCGGTTGCGCTACCGGCGAAAGGAAGGTAGTTCGTTCGGGGGGCATCGTGAGACACTCATATGTCTCCTAACGCGTATAGCGTGACCGCAACGCAGTTAGCGACAGCACCAGGCGTGGTCTATGATAATCTGAGGTTAGAATGCAGAATATCTAGACTGTTTCTTGTAGTAAGCGGTCGGTTTTTTGAAGTCTCCGTTTGACTTGTGAGGCAGGTGTTGTTAGTGATGGCGGATTAGCCACTAGGTGACTACCTCTTCGATCGTACCGTGGCTTCAGGCGCCTGCACTCATTCGAAAGCAGCCGCGGGCAGTTCGGCAGTTCGATGCAAACATTTCGGCTCGATCCTGAGACGGCACCGTTTGCAGCAGTGGACTACGACGGTATCTGATCATCTTGGATCCCCGCTCTCGTTCTTGATTAATGAAGACATTCTTGTCGAATGCTTTCGCAGAAGTTCGGCTTCCTACGATCTAAGAATTTCACCTCTGACGTAGGAGTACGTACAACCCCGGCAGTCCCTATTGATCCCGCGCAACGAGGCCTTGGACGAAACTCAAAAGAGAAACCTATACCATGCAGGGTCAAAACCTTGTGTCTTTTTGGTAAACGCTGCCGCGGGGCCGATGGCCACCAAGAAACTTTTTTGGAAAAAAACGAATTGCTCAACCTCATCAAAAATCACCGCAGTTTTTGTTCCAAATTTGTTTTCTTAGAAAGCCCATTTTTTTTTCCAGAAAGTTTTTTGGGTCTAAACCCCTGTTACCAAAAAGACACAAGGGTTTGACTCTGCATGATACAACGCTCGGTGCGGCTAGCCAGGACACACTGGCTTATTCACTCGTTCAACAAAGAAAGCAAACGGGGCACAAACCTCACGTTTCCGTGGCGCGGCGGGCTTCTTCTTCGTCCTCCGACTGTTTCCGACTCTCCACCTGTTTTTGAGCTTTCTGCTCATCCCGATAAACCTTGCTTTTCCAATAATGGAGAGTCGACGCTCTTGAGGTTCGGAAGAGCATAAGGTGGAAGCCATAGAGAAAGCCTGTGGTCGTTGATTTTTCTTCCACGCACCTTGTAGTTTGTACAGCTGTGTTATCGTTGTCCCTGCAACTGATGGTGGACGCACGACCTTGAACCCAAATGCTGGACGTGCTTTCAGGTGGAGAATTAACAATTGATCATGACCCGACGGTCGTCCTGGCCCCCTCACACATTGCACGTGCCACAGTACGTCAGGGTTCAATGAAGTAATCCCGAGCTCACGCCCATTTAAAGTGAGAATAGGTCGAGGAAGCGATTCCTCAATGCCTCCAATCATTCGCTTTACCTGGCGGAACTCCTGTTTTGGTTCTAGCTATCCTAATAGTAAGTGATCCGCGCGTGCGAAATGTCGGACGCTAGGTTGATACGGGAGGGGCGGCGGGACCCCCCACCAGAACTATGCGAAAGCGGCAGGTCTTCTTGTTTTCCTCCCAAGAAGACTTGATGTCAGCACCAAGCCCTCGCGAAAGGCAGGTCTCTTCTTTTTTTCCTCCCAAGAAGACTTTATGCTAACACCAACCATTCGTAAAAGGCAGACGGTACGTCAAATCGTTCTGAGCTATTCTGGGGTGGGAGCGTTGTTAGAGTGGGGGAACGTTCATACCGAGCTGCACTATTCCCACGAGTGAGAGGACGATCCCAAGGAAGCTGAACGCGCGGAACCACCGGACAGAGTGGTCGAGAGACGTGTCGTAGACGGAGATCAGGCGTATGCGGTAGAACGCGGGGTCTTGGAAGGAATCGACGAACTCATACACACCCACGGCGAACCCGATGACGCAGGTCCAAAAGCACAGCAGGGTGAAAACCGCGAAGAGGTGGTAATTTTTCTTGCCGACGGCGCTGTTGAGCCACATGCAAAAATGGTCCATTTCCGTGATGCAGGTGTTCGTGCTGTTGCAGTGGTACGAGCCGACGTCGACCGCGACGTGGCAGTACGGGCACCATTTCTTCTTCCGGTCCCGGATGTCCACCAGTTCGAGCCTCCGCGGATGGCTCTCGAAGAGCCCGCCCTGCCAGTGGTCTCGGTACTTGATTCTTATGAAGTCAACCCATTCATCCATGGACCACCTCTTGGTTCCGAACACAGCGAAGTCAGCGCTTTGCGTCAGCATGCAAGCGACCATCGTGATCAGGACACCCGACGCTGCCAGCGTAAGGAAGACTAGCATATAGTCCCCCGCCGGATCTCGAAGCATAGGAACTGCAGGGGAGGTGGAACTATCGGAGAATTCTATTTGGGGGACACGCGAATAAAGGGCGGACTGGCCATCAATGTATGCGAAGTTAGGCCTTTCTCCTCCCAAACGCACCCGGCAGCGTTCTCTTTCGAGTTTCATAGGTACAATTTCGTTGTTGCTACGAAGAAATATGTTACAGACGTAAGGGACGCCGGATTATTACCCGGGCGGGCCAACTGCCCGCCCAAAGGGGGGGGGGGACCCACCCACCCCCAAATCTCCCGAGCCCGTGGGATTTTTTTTTTTTTTCAGTTTCCAATTTCACCACCTGCCTTCTTGGCTTCCGACACCGCTGAAATGTACGGGTTTGGTTTGTTCTGGAAAGTCGAAATAAGGGGGGGTTCGGGGGGCTTTGCCCCCCGGCCGAACGGTACGGCTCTATCAGGTCCAAGTTGCACTGGCCCTCCCCAAAAACATGAATGTAATGGCCCAAACTTGGGCCATTACATCAATGTAACGGGCAGAATTTGACGGAAAACCATTGTTACATCAATGTAATGGCCCAAATTTGACCGAAAACCACTGTTACATCGATGTAATGGCCAGAATCTGACGGAAAACCGCTGTTACATCGATGTAATGGGCAGAATCTGACGGAAAACCACTGTTACATCAATGTAATGGCCCAAATTTGACCGAAAACCACTGTTACATCAATGTAATGGCCAGAATTTGACGGAAAACCACTGTTACATCAATGTAATGGCCCAAATTTGACCGAAAACCACTGTTACATCAATGTAATGGCCAGAATTTGACGGAAAACCACTGTTACATCAATGTAATGGCCCAAATTTGACGGAAAACCACTGTTACATCAATGTAATGGGCAGAATTTGACGGAAAACCACTGTTACATCAGTGTAATGGGCAAATTTGACCGAAAACCACTGTTACATCAATGTAATGGGCAGAATCTGACGGAAAACCACTGTTACATTGATGTAATGGGCAGAATCTGACGGAAAACCGCTGTTACATCAATGTAATGGCCCAAATTTGACGGAAACCCACTGTTACATCAATGTAATGGGCCAAATTTGACCGAAAACCACTGTTGCAACTTGCATCAATGTAGTGGGCCAAATCGGCTAAAATGACCAAAATCCGGATTTTTCGAAAAGTGGCACGAAAACCGAAAAAAGTCTACTTGCGGGGTTCGAACCCGGGTCGTCAGAGCTTGGTACCCAAGGTACTACTGCATCAACCACAGGAGCTCTGGCAAAAAAAAAAAAAAAACCTTTCATTCTTGGCCGACTGTTCAAAAAACTGTCTTTTTCAGTTTTTGCGCCTTTGATGTAACAGTGGTTTTCTGTGAAATTCGGCCCGTTACATTGGTGTAATAGTGGTTTTCCGTCAAATTCTGCCCATTACATTGATGTAACAGTGGTTTTCGGTCAGATTCTGCCCATTACATTCATGTAACAGTGGTTTTCGGTCAAATTCGGCCCATTACATTGATGTAACAGTGGTTTTCCGTCAAATTCTGCCCATTCCATCGATGTACCAGTGGTTTTCGGTCAAATTTGGGCCATTACATTGATGTAACAGTGGTTTTCTGTCAAATTTGGGCCATTACATCGATGTAACAGTGGTTTTCCGTCAAATTCTGCCCATTACATTGATGTAACAGTGGTTTTCCGTCAAATTCTGCCCATTCCATCGATGTACCAGTGGTTTTCGGTCAAATTTGGGCCATTACATTGATGTAACAGTGGTTTTCTGTCAAATTTGGGCCATTACATCGATGTAACAGTGGTTTTCCGTCAAATTCTGCCCATTACATTGATGTAACAGTGGTTTTCCGTCAAATTTGGGCCATTACATTGATGTAACAGTGGTTTTCGGTCAAATTTGGCCCATTACATTGATGTAACAGTGGTTTTCCGTCAAATTCTGCCCATTACATCGATGTAACAGTGGTTTTCGGTCAGATTTGGGCCATTACATTGATGTAACAGTGGGTTTCTGTGAAATTCGGCCCATTACAGTGATGTAACAGTGGTTTCCCGCCAGATTTGGCCCATTACATTGATGTAACAGCGGTTTTCGGTCAGATTTGGGCCATTACATTGATGCAACAGTGGGTTTCCGTCGGAAAATCTTCATGCAGTTTTGGGGAAAAAAATATTCCCACCAGAGGGGGGGGGGACCCACCCACCAAAATTTTGGCGAAAGTAGTGGGCAGTTGGCCCGCCCGGATAATAATCCGCTGTCCCTAACATAGAGATATTTATTTCCCTTCACTGGGATGGCTGTGACGAACCTAGCTTCTTCGTATCACATGCGGAGAGAGAGAGAGGGAGCAGTGTGGCTCCTGCGCCAGCCGCGCCAGGCCGCGCCAGAAAACCCTGTTTTCTGGCGCGTTTGGCGCGTTTGGCGCGATTGGCGCGCCCTTAGTGTTTTCACCAGGAATTGACAACCTTTTCATTTTGGGTTCATCATTCGTCCATTTTCTCTGCGATCCCGGCGTGCGTTCCGACAAATTTTTTCTTCGATGAGAAGATCGATGACGAAATCTTCCAGAGAACCTGTTCTCAGAAGGTGTCAACCTATTCTGGTGCCTTCCCACACCCCTGTGTCCTTCCAGAGCCACTGAAAAACAAGCTTTTCCCAGGGGATCGATCCCTGCAAGCAGCGTTTTTGGACCGGTTTGGACGTGTTCGCCACGGTATTCCATGGTACCCTGCGGCAATGCAAGGCCGACGAACCACAGGGATCCACTTACGGTTCCGGGTCTATTTGGCACCGTTCTCTTCATCCGAGAAAAAATCGAGCAAAAAGTCGTCGGGAAAAAGTTGCTACGTGGACCAGCGGGAAATTGTCACCTGGGGACGATTCCTGTCCTTCCCGTGGTAAACCTGCCGCCCGGTGCTCTGCATCTTATGAGGAGTCACGAACCACACACATACGTATGGGTCCCCGAGTCTATTTTGAACCGTTCTCTTCATCGGAGCTGAGGGCGAGCAAAACGTCGTTGAAAAAGATCTGCTACGTGGACCAGCGGGAAAATATCACCACAACTTTTGCCAGACCCAGATTCCACTGTTTGTGCATTGGAAAATGGCCCGGGAAAATTATCAATTCCCCCGAGGCACTCTTTTTGCCCCGTGCATGTGACGAGGGAGCCTAAATTTCCTTGGGGCTACAGGGTGCGCCAAACGCGCCGCGCCGCGCCAAACGCGCCAGGCTTGGCGCGCTTGGCGCGCGCCACGCCACGCCAAACGCGCCAGGCCCCAGGAGCCACACTGGAGGGAGAGTGGAGAGAAACGACAGTGAGGGTTTGGAGGAGGACGCGGCGTGCGTCGGGGCCACCGGCCACCTTGCTAGATTAAACCTGCCTTGGAAGAGGCACCTTATTACTCGCGGGGGTAGGCACCCCGGAGGCCCTCTTCCGTGTGCCTCCACGCGGAAGGAACACTAGGCTTTAGGCGACTTTTGAAAGGCCGCGGAGGTCAGCGGACCGGAGCTACCGGAGAGGGTGTATGTGCGTTGTGTGGTAACCTGATACGTGTGTGTGTGCGATGATGTGGGTTTGTGTGGCAGCCTGATACGTGTGCGCTGGCTGTTACACGAGCTTGATGCTCCGCATAGATGCTTGGTGCCGTGTGCCGTGGGCACCGCCCGCTGCACACGGGGATTCGTTTGCGACAATAAAACCTCGGAGGGGAAAAAACTGCGTGTTGATCCCACTCAAAAAAAGAATTGTCTCATCTTACGTCTGTAAGAGTAACACCGCGCAATAGCCTACGCTACTTCCACTTCTTCGAGCCACAACGAGCCTCCATGCGAACAGCGCAAGCATAACCTCTGTCACCCAACCCCTCCAACCACCCCCCCGTACCCCGAGGACAACCCTCAAAACCCCAACCCCCCCTCCCCCCCTTTTTTTTCTCCCCCAGTTTTTTCCTTTTCTCCTCCCCTAATCCGTGCCTCGTAACACACAGCCGCCGAGCAACACGAAACCACCCAGAAGAAAAGCCAGGCACCGGGATCTTCCTGACGAGCACGCAACCCGGTGAACATAATCAAGAGTCGAATATTAGCGTCGAAACTTTCTGGCTTTTCACGCCGTAGCAGAACGACCACACCCTACCCAATCCCAAGCACCCTCTCAACGCGTTAGGGGACTTCACATGGTTTCACAACGGAGTGACACAACATTCTCTTACTTTTCTCAACCCCCCGCCATACTCGAGCCTCTACGGTCAACCGGAGACTTCAAAATACCGACGTTCTAATGCACAAATAACGCGGGCATAGAATAGACGACTCTAGGGATAGCTGAGTCGCAGCTCTTGACAGACGGCAATCAGAAGGCGTACTCTGGGGGTTTGTTCTGCTGCGTAAGGTACGGGGTTTCCCGACTTCGCAGTCATGAGCAGCACAAACTTACGATGTTGTCGACTATTCCCTGCTGCCCGTTATCTGCACCAGCGTAAACCGGTACCTGATCATAATCAGAGCATCCTGTGCGGGTCAGCTTCCTCACACATTGCAGGTAGCGTGCTGGTGCATCCTTCAAATTAATTTGCAGGAGAAAGTATAGTCCTGAAAAGAAATAACAAATAACAAAGAAGGCCACACCGACGAAAACGAAGGAGTGGACGGAGTGAACCAACAGAAGCACCCACGCTCCTCGCTGCGATCTCGTCCACTCGCCAGCGAACCCGTTTACCTGCAGGAGTTGATTTTGGTAGAAGACTTTGTCCAGCTGGGATCATCCCTTGCGCCGAACTTTCAGAACGGGAACTAAGGTAAGCTCTATTGGGCACAGTCGCACAAAACTCAAAACACTGACGGGACGCCACCACGTATGACCAGAACGATCCCGAAGTATGACGGCTAGTGTTGAGAGCTATTCTCTATGCGTTGTGGCGCTTGACTGTTTCGAATTTCCTCCCTTCTCCCTTCAGTACAGCGGGGCTTTGGAAGGCTTCAGAGTATTGCCACGACAAAACCTGCCCTGAAATCTGAACAGACGTATGGGGGTGGCATCTGGTTTGGCCATTGAAAAAAGGCTGTTCATGTTACAAGTTCTCAGTTCAGCTTAACTGTAGGTAAGCCGCTGCTTCCAGTCGCCCCGGGAACTGCATCGAGTTGCCTGCCGCTGCGCCCCAAACGTGCACCTCAAACTCGTCAGTCAGGACGAGCTGAAGATGTGAACCGAACCCAGGAACACGAGAGCAGTGGTATACTGCACGACAGCAACGCAGATTGTCGCCTCAGATTGGCATTTTAATCAGAAAAGGCTGCACGGTCTATCGGGCGGGGATGAACTGGCTTAGTACGGACCGGGCACAGGGCAAGCGTTCAGTAAAAATACTCGAGGGACTGCCTTGTGCTCATTTCGAAGGAGGCTGGAGGAGGAGAAAACAATACAACTACAAAGTGGGTCTTTTTTTGTTGAACGCCTACGCCCGCCACTAAACCCAGATTTACCTGTGTTTCGTGTGGGCTACAATAACATTTACCTCGCAACTGGCAGTCTCCTCAAGCATTTCATACAAAGCAGGTCTTATACAAAAATAAATAGCAACAGTTCTCCATTGAATACCTTGACGCCGTGCACGTGCACGTCATCTTCGTCATTGACAAAGATCTCATCGCGGTAGTCGAGGACGCTGTAGTAGGCATCATAGAATTCAACACCTGTTTCGAAACCTTTGGGCCACCCGCTCATTCTTCATGAAACACCCCTCGCCAACACCCTAATCCTGTCTTCCGTCTGCGCGGTGGTTTCGAACGTCTATTTTTCGTTTTTTTTCTTGAAAGTATGCTAATACTGCAGGGGATAGTTGACTAGACCTCTTGAGTTTGTGCTAACCACGAATTGGGGAGTCGGGAGAACCTACAAAGCCAAAAGCAGGACCGACCCCCCCGTTCGTGAGAAAAAGCGAAGAATAAAAACACCTTTTTATCCATCTGTCTTTGTGTCAAGAGCTGCAACTCAACTATTCTCACGAAAAGGGGGCTCCTGGTAACACTTTCGAAGGCAGGGTTTTGGCACGAAAGGTGATGACCGGCGCATAGCACGCCGAAGAACAGACAGCACTCCAAATCTGCTCCAAGCACCTCCTACAAACGCGGCAGGGGAAAACCAATCCGGTTTCACGAAGTAGGAATAAAACAACGACATGGATGAGAATCCGTTCTTCCCCCTACCAGCGCGAGTTCCAAACGGGGTTCTCGGGACTGTGCTTGCGTTCGTGTCATCCCTTTGCCTGTCGTCCGCTTGTCTTGCCACACGAGACTCGTCGGTACACGTGACGACACCTCCCCCTTGTGATATGCTACGACAAGAAATACTCGACGTAGCTGCTTCGACTCCGAATGAAAGGGGGGAAATATAGAGGTAAGGGGCAAATACAATACAAACACAATCTGATTTGTTCTTCGCTTACACCACCGTGTGTTGTTTTCTCACTCAGGACTTTGACCTGTTGTGTTTGTGTGATTTGTCGTGTAGGGGTAGACCCGCATGACCTGACGTCCGTTCAACACGTGGTTCGGTAGTTACAGCACTTGGGATCCCTTCTGTTCTTTGTCGGGCAGCATCGTCGAGCATTTCCTTTCAAGCTGGCGCTTATGTAAAAATACTCGACGTAGCTGCTTCGACTCCGAATGAAAGGGGGGAAATATAGAGGTAAGGGGCAAATACAATACAAACACAATCTGATTTGTTCTTCGCTTACACCATCCAGGACCCCCAGGGACCACGCAGTGGCCTTTCAAGTAGTCAGATCCGGAGGAGGCGAGAGATCTTCCTCCTTCGGTAACCACCCTCCAGGCGTCGCGTTCTCTTTCGCCTGGGTACCCCGGGTGTACTCGTCCGCCCTCTGTTCGTGGGTCGGCACCCACGTAGCCGTGAGCTCAAGTCCGTACTCTCGGGCCAGATCGAAAATGCGCGACAGTATTATGTTCGCCGCGTAATTCTTCGAGTGGCCCTTGTTCAGGCAATGAACCGCCGGTAGATTGTCTACCATCAGCTCTACGGACACTCCACGGTGCGTTCTAACGGCCAGCTCGAGGCCTTTCAACACTGCGAAAAGCTCTTTCAAAAAAATGTGCTTTTCCGCGAAGTGACCAAAGAAAATGCCCTGTGACACCCGATCGGGCTCACCCTCGAGCAGCGCCGCCCATTCTTTTGAGGAGGCGTCGGACCATAGTCGGATCGACTGCCCCCCGCGCGTGCCCACTCGCGTGACCCACCGGTTCTCCCCGATGGTCGCCGTGAGGCTTTCAACTTCGCGGGCTGTCGACGCCGGAACGTTCACCGGCACGTCCCATGCCTGCAGACCTCCCACCGACAGTCGTGAGGAGAGTCTCTGCACGAACGAAAGAGCGCACCGGGCGTACGCCAAGGGAAAACGCGTTGTGTACGCGAACCACACCAGAGCGCCGAACAGCCTGTAGAACGCCCGGGGAGAAACGACTCCGCCCCGGAAAACGGCGAGTTCGGAAGACCGCAGCAGCTTCTCAACCCAAGCAGTGGCCATACTGTACCGAGGTGGGCTGCTGGCCAGATCGAACCGCAGCCCCAAAAGGTCGAACTGCGTGAGGGGGATCCCGTACTGGCCTTCGTCGTCGTTGAGGACGCAGTTCACCTCACGACATCGCCGGGCGAAACGTGTGAATCTCTCTTCCGCCTCGGCCAAAGAATCGCCCACGATGACAAAATTGTCAACCCACGGGAGACCGTCAGTCTCCGGCAGGATGACGCGAGAAGCTCTCTGTGCTATCGCCGGAGCCCAGCTCCAGCCCATGCACATCGCCCTTAAACGGGCTCTGACGAAACTCCCACGTGGGCCCGCAAGGTTCATGCCGAAATACCCGCGGACGCCCTCATCCAGTTCGAACTGGTAGAAGTAGCTCTTCGCATCCGCCAGGTAGACGACCGCCGAGCTTAGCACCCGATCGATCACGTCGGGCATGGAGGGCAGGAGCATCGGAGGCGGTCGGGGCATGACAGCGTTCAGCTTTCGTCCATCGCACACGAACCTCTCCCCCCCGCTCTTCTTGGGAACCGTGAATGCGGGGAGCACGACTCTCGGATGCTCGTGTGCTACCTCCGCGACACCGTACTTCAGCAGGTCCGGAAGGTGGTGTAGCATCCGCCTCGAGGTCCCGCGCGCTATGGCCTCTGAGTGCCAAGAGGAGGCGTCGCGGACTAGTGCGGACTCGAGAGACTCACGCGACCTGATAACGTCCAACACGCCTCCGAGTAGGCCGTGTGTATCCATGGCAAGGAGCCTGTCGAGATCCATGAAGGAGGACGTGATGGGCGCTAAATACCCCTCCGAGCTGCGCTGCGCCGGAGGAGCGGCAAGCTCGTTGACGATGAGGTCGCCCCCGTAGGCGACGGTGACGAAAGGCGTAAAATCCGACGGCGGGGCATCGCCGATGCCCCCATGGTGCCGGATCGCTTCCAAAAACGCCGGGGGGGGTACATCCTGCGACAAAGCATCGGGTCCAGGATAGCACTTGGACAGGGGGTTACGAGGAGCTCTCTTCGGCGGCCTGTATGGGAAAACCGGTTCCAAAGGGATGCTTACAGGAGGGTTGCCGACGCGCATGCCGTCTCCCGGACGAGGGGCACCTCCGCCTCCGGGAGGTAGCGTACCAAAGCGTCCTGGGTCGCGTGGCGGGACACCCTTTGGAGCGTGTCGAGGTCGACGCCCATTTTTAGGAGGCGAAACAGCGCCCCCCGGCGGAGAGAGTGCCCCGTCAGGGCCTGATTCGACCTCTTCAACGCCGCTACGACGCGGCGAAACGTCACGCCCGCGAAAATGCGCTGACCCGGGCGTGCGGAGCGGAGGAGAGATCGGAGAGTCTCGTCCTCCTCCGGTGGAAGGACCACGCCGGTCACTTGTCCCAAACGGAAGGGGTCCGACTTCGAACCGACCCAGTTCACGGACCAGAAGTCGGGGCTCTCGGTCACGTTCCGGGCCTCCCTGGTGAGAACGTCGTCCACCCGGGCTGCTCCCTGCCACGCGAGAGTGATGGCCAGACGCATCACGGGATCCGTCTCGAGGCGCACGGCGCGCGCCACATCCTCTTTCGTCGCCGGAACTGCCTGCTTGGCGGGACGCAAGGCACCCGCCCTCTTCAGGGATCGGATGAAGTCTCGAACCAGCTGGCTCTCTATGGGCCGACCGAGTCGCCTCTCCGCGGACTGTATGTTGACCACATACTGTACCGCGGTGGATGTCGAGATGCTGTTGGGCTCGCGCGACAAGAGACGCGTCACGAACAGAACGACCGCCGTCGGAACGTCCAACGGCGTACCGAATCGCGTCTCCCAGTGACGGCGGAACTCTAGGAAACGCCGGTATACCGAATGAACGCCGCGTCGCGTCGACAACGCCAGCGCGTCGCCGATGTACGAGTTGGCCTTGCCAACAAGTCTCTCCCGCTCGCCGTTCGACAGCGGAGGTTCCAACAAGAGCGCCCGACCACCGGATGTCGCGCGCGGAGGTGGGGGGAACCGGTCCAAGACACTCACCGAGACCCTTTCCTCCTGCTGCCGGCGCGTGCCCCGTCCGCCTGAGGAGGGGGGGCTGCGCTGTGGGGAGGGGCAGCGCGCCTCGTCGGCTGTAACCCCGACCCCCGCGACCTGGCGGGCTTCGCCGGCTGTTCGTCCGCCTTCCGCATCGCCTGAAACCCCCGGCGCAGGTAGGCGGGCACCTCGTCCTCCTCGTGGTACCCCTTCTGGAGGTCCGCCGCAACGGACCAGCCCGCCTTGAGGGCTGTTTTGAGCACCACCATGCGGTGCAGGGTGCTCTCCGCGAGCCGCACCATCCCCTCTTGGTCGGAGGTGTCGTCCATCAGATGTAGGATGCACGAGAGGTGGTGGAGGAGGTGCTGGCCGTCGTTCGCCAGGGCCTGCGACCCATTTAGGACTTCCGCAAAAATATCGCGGATGTGGACGAGGAGCAGCGACTTCTCGACCGGCCCGTAGGACAGCCACACGCGGGGGTCGAGGAGCCCGGGGCCCGGGGTGATCAGCGCTGGTTGGGATTGAACGGACCCGCGCTCCAGCGCGTCGAGCGGGTCCTGCTGAAAAACCTCCGTCTGGGAGGGTGCCGAGAAATGTTGCCCCGCGAAGGGGTTCTCCTGAGCCGGTTGGGAGGGCTGCGTCGGCGCCGGAACGGGAGCCGGCGGCTGGGGGGCAGAGAAGGGCGCCGGAGTATGGCCTGCCCCCGCGTGGTGAGACCCGAACGGGACGCGCGAGGCATCGACGAGGGGAGGCGGAGGCGGCACCTCCATGCCGCGCTGGACAGATGGACGCTGAGGGGCTGGGGGCGAGGAGCGTTCCACGAGCGCCAGCACCATCGCGGTGAGGCGCTCCACCTGGCTCTCCAGGCGCCGGATGTCGTCCGGGCGTTCCGCAAACGTCACCCGCCTCGCGGGTGTGTCCTGCACGTCGACCTGCAGGGCCCGGGCGACCTCTTCGTCCCCCTCCGGTGTTCCCGGGAGCGGAATCCCCGAGGGGGTGCGCGGAGCAGCAGCGGAAGACGAGGCGGCGGAGGGGTCGGCCGCGGCAGCAGCAGCAGAGGTGGCGGCAGTCGAGGAGGCGTGGGCCGCCGCTGCGGCCGCGGCGGCGGAGAAAGCGGCGTAATCCGCCGAGTCCGAGTGCGCGGCGTCAGCGGAGCGGCCAGGCAGCCGAGGGGAGGGGCCTTCGTGGTGGGCCGGCGACACTGAGCGTACCAGCTCTTCGAAGTCCGCAGGGGTGGCCGTGGGCGCGGACGCGCACGCCAACCAAGCCAACACCCACTGCGCCGTCCCGCTCGGCGGCTCCTCGCCCCCCAGGGCCCCTAGCAGAGACCTCAGGTACGCGTCCGCGGAAGCGCCGGCATCCCCCGCCAACCGGATAATCGGCCGCAGCCGACCATTGTCCGGACAAAAATGGAAAGCGGACGGAACTTGGAGCCCCGTAGCCTGCTTCACCCACTCCACCGCGGCCTCCCTGCTCCACTTCATCCCTTTTTGTTCTTCGCTTACACCACCGTGTGTTGTTCTCTCACTCAGTACTTTGACCTGTTGTGTTTGTGTGATTTGTCGTGTAGGGGTAGACCCGCATGACCTCACGTCCGTTCAACACGTGGTTCGGTAGTTACAGCACTTGGGATCCCTTCTGTTCTTTGTCGGGCAGCATCGTCGAGCATTTCCTTTCAAGCTGGCGCTTATGTAAAAAAACGAGGCCGAGGACGATCGGATGACGAGCTTCGTATCGGCATTCCCCCCGACAGCCATGCGATGTAGAGCAGCAGTCTGAAGGGAAAGGTTCAGGAAATGAGGAAGGCAAGACAAGAAACAGGTGCCGGCGAAAGGAAAAGGTGTGTCCCCCCACCGTGCGACACGACGGAATGGAGTACGAAAGCCGTACGGAGAAACCCGCGCATATCGTTCATCGTCTGCGTAGCACAGCGTGGCAGATAAGCGGCTGGGAGGCGCAATGAACACTCTGATCAGGTCGGGTCTGCCAGGCTTCGGGGAAACGGCCTAACGGGTATACGTAGGCCCTGGGGGTCACCCTGAGTTTGCCTCTTGCTGGATCCCTTTAGGCACCACTATTTGCCTGTTGGCGGAGTGCACCTGGTGCTAACAGCGCTGCATCGAAAACCAACATTCTCTTGTTACCAACGGCGGGAGAGTGCAAACCAATTCTTTGTGTTCGTGTTTCGGTTCACATCTTTACAGCGTCGAACCAGAGTGTCTGCAGACAGGGCAGCATGTGTCTGGTTTCGAAGCTCGTAAAGAGCCAGGACGCTCCGCATGCTTCGAGAGCACAAGAAAAAAAAAAACCACTTCAGCGAGACTTCTCTTTTTTTCTGCAGCTACAAAAAACGGCGCAGATGTTGGTTTCTTCTTCCACGGTACGCCGGCGTGCAGTCGGCGAAGATTGGTCTGTTTTTGATGACCGCCTCAGCGCAAGCTCAGTACACGGTAAAGCAGGTGCTTTAAAAGGAAAAAGGCGTGATGACGTGACGGGGAGTGGATACGTACCGGTTGTTGAAAGTTGATGCGAACGAACCATGGTGCTCCCTAGGCATAGGTGGCGGGCGAGGTCGCGACTCGCCCCGAACTCGCCTTTCGCCCCTGTCACTCGGGCGTCGGCCACGCAGGCTCAAATTCTCAGAGCCTTTTCCGACCCTTTCAACCAGGACCACAAGGATCTGGGACGATGAAAGCCCCATTTTCAAGGATAAATGTGAAACCGGGTTCATGATGTCAGATGGAACACTATGCCAGGGGTCGGCTGGGCAAGGTCCTGTAACAAGGGCCGCTTGTTAAAGGAGCACCGCATGACACGTCAGAACCGAGGTGGGGTGCGCTCTTGTGCCACCTTGGCCCTGAGGGCGAGTCTGGGGCGAGTGAGGACGAATAGTATAGGGCGGATGGGCGAGTCAAAAGGCGAGTTTAGGAGCTTGACGGCTCTTGGCCGAGTTTGGGACAGGTCGCTACTCGCCCGCCACCAATGCCTACAGAGGCACTTCACCAGGGAAGAAAAAAAGCAATAATAACAAAAGATTAGCAACGATCGATGTTTCAAGAGGCAAAACACAGGCAGCGATCGTACAATTGACCGTTTCACTGGACTGTCTTGTGTACTAAGAAGCCGGTATTTCCGAGTCTCCGGTTGACAGTTGAGGCGGGGTGGGGTATTGCAGGGCGGGTAAAAAGCGGTTGCAGTGATCGTTACGCCTTTTTCACAAAGAAACAGGGGGGGGGGGGGGGGGTCGGATTTGTGTCCGATATCCACATTTCGCCGACCTTTCGTTGCCGGCGTGCCTCTCTTCGTTGCACAAATGTGACCGACCGAACCGCGTGCGCCTTGCATGGACCTCGTACGCATCTTGCATGCGGACGGGACAACTCTGGTAGCAGCACAGTCGAATCGAGCCGAACGCAGTCTGCTGGGCGTTGCCTTTCTTCGTCGCGTTGCGCCATGGCTCGTCTGCATCTTGCATGCGGACGGGACAACTCTGGTGAAGCGGCTGTCGTGTCCACAATCGAATCCAGAGTACAACGCAGTCCGAGAGACTAGACTCCGCGATTCCTCACCTGCTGATGGAGGCGAACCCATGCCCGCTGATACGTTGATGAGTCTCATGCTTTTGCAATTCCCATTGACTATCGCGTCTGGCCAAAGTTTTCATCGTTGCCAAAACCAAGGCATCCTCCGGTAAGGGCAATTGATGTCGCCCTCGATCAACCGCAGCCTCATTGAAGTGAATTCACTTGCTAGCAAATGATGATCCCCTGCTAATATGTCATAGCACAACAAGTGAACTACCCGATATATCCTCATTCGCGAGCCTTTCCACACTCAGTGGCTGTCCGTGATGTCCAAAATCTGAGCCCCGAGATTGGGATATGTTTAGGTGCGAAAGAAAGGAGGACAAAACGAAACAAAACCCAGAGAAGCTGTTGTCGGACGCTTCCACACCGGCATGAAGCCAACAGGGTTCCCTGTGCTTCGTGTGGGTTGTACAGCCCACGACAGCCTCCTCGAGTATTTCAGTGCTCGTTCAAAGATAGAAGAACAATAAACCCCAAACAGCATCGCAACGGAAGCTGCTTAATTTCGATCATCACGGATTCGGGCGCTCCCATTCAGTACCACACTACTGGGTTCAAGAAGGGGAAACGAAGAGGTAATCCTGCCTTGTTGTCGCTTCCTTGCTGGTATGCACAAAGCTACGGAGCGAATGGGGGGCCTGGAGCACTCTTCCCTTTCAGATTATGTGCACGGTGAGGTCCAGCCTCAGAAGCTGGAGTTAAAGAGGATGTGTCCGAGTCACAAGCGGGTGTGCAACAACCGAAACGCGTGTAAATCCACACCCGAAAAGCAGGTATGACACCCGCTTATTCGACTCCAGCCTTAACTACAGCTTTTGAGGCTGGACTCCACCGTGTGAACGGGAGAGTCGGCTGCAAGGCGTATCACCCACAGGCATCATATGGTCCTGTAGCCCGTGGTGCTGGAGCAAAAGTATGACCGTTCCTGGGAAAATGGTCCTCCACGGAATACGCGATACGATACGAGAGAACGTACGAACGAGCTGGGAACGTCCACCTCGGTGATGCAAGAAAGAAGTCTCTGACACCCCCCGCCCCCGACCCTCTTGCTCTCAAGAGTCACCCCTCCTTTGATGTTCGTGGCTCGGAGTAGGCGGCGCGCTTAGATTGCCCGCATGCCGACAACCTTTCGGAGCTGCTCGAAAACGAGGAAGGTGACGATGGTGTGGGGCCCGAGGCGCATCCACCCCGGAACCCACCCGGCGTAAAGCGACATGATCCCCTCACTTCGCACGGTCTTCATGAAGCAGTCGACCGTTCCGGTGTACGGCATGGTGCCGTCCGCCAGCGGCTTCGACGACATGACCCTCGTCTTGATCAAGTCGATAGGCGCCGTCACGGACACGGCGACGATACCCGCCACGAAAGACGAGACCAAGTGCAGGTAAATGCCTTCGTCCATCAGCTTCGCGTTCTTCAACGTATGCTTGGTGTGGTCATACGCAGGCGCTTGACACGCGCCGAGGACACCCGCTCTTTGAACCGTCTGGAACACACCGACGTACAATCCCCCGAATCCTTCTGTTTTGAAGATGTGGCCGAAGGCTTGGAAGACATTCCGGTAGAGCTTGCCGGAGTGGTCGGACTGCATCCTGATCTTGACCAAGTCGCACGGGTTCGCGACGGCGGAGCCGAACATCCCGGCGGACGCGCCGGCGGCCAGCTTCTTGTACAGCGGCGTGTTTTTCGGGTCCGTCGCACCGTAGAGCTCTTTGAACGATTCGTACGCGCCGAACCGGATGCCGCTGTAGCTCATCTCCCTGCAGAGGCTGGCGCCGAGGCCTTTGTACAGCCCGCGGAGGCCCTCTTCGGCTGCGATAGTGCGCATGCCGCTCAGCATGCCCGGGTACTTCGCCTTCTGGACCTGCATTCGGATCTTCACGACATCGATCGGGTTCGTCACCGACGCGCCGCAGCACGCGCTGCTCCCCGCCAGGACGATGCGGAACCCCGTCGACGCTGAGTCTGATGACATCTCTTTACTCTGATAAAGGGGGGTTGGGGGTGGTCTCCGCAGGATCCTTCGAGTGTTTTCGATGTGGGGTGGGAGCGAGGTTCCTAGTTTACACGCAGAACACCGCCTCTCATGCATGCTTGATGCTAGCATCAAGTCTTCTCCGACTAAGATGCTAAGTAACAGAAATACTCGAGGGGCTGCCTTGTGCTTACTTCGAAGGAGGATAGAGGGGGAAAAACAATACAACTACAAAGTGGGTCTTTTTTGTTGAACGCTTCTGCCCGCCACTGAACCCAGATTCACCTGTGTTTCGTGGGGGACAGCACATTTACCTCCTTTGATCGTTTGCAGCTGGCAGCCTCCTCAAGTATTTCCTACAAAGCAGGTGCTTATACAAACGAAAACAAATGGGAAAAGGGAGTGTAGGACTCGCATGAAACCTAGACCGGCTCTTCGACATCTCTTTTTCACCGCAAAACCCTATTCTGCGCGCCTCGTTCTTCGTCTCAGGTTTCGCTCGCGAACGCAGGATGGGTGAAAAACAGGAGCGTCCATGTTAGAACACTGCCTGCCGACAGGGTGCAGAACGCGGTCAAGACTCAAAGGTAGTGTGACCACTACACATTGGGAACCTGAGGCTCCTTGGAAAGGTTTCGTAGCGCATCTATTCACACGCAGCAACACAACATTGACCCTCTTCGAGGTGGAGGCGTGTCATCCAGCTCGGGTCCTGACGTTTTCTAGTGTTTATTGTGGTTTAGAGGTTCGGTGTTTTAGGGTCTCCGGTTGACCATTGAGGCTGTGAGGCGGGTGGTATGCGGGTAGTAGGTATGCTTATACACTTTAACTACGGCTAGCCATGTTTGTAGGTGTTGCGACCGACACCAAGAAGAAATTCGTTTTGAATTTAGTCGTGGGCCCCCCACGCGCATGCATGTTGAGCATTGATTTCTTTAAGGTGCAAGTGCCATCAAGGCAGGCGAGCACTGTTCACGGGCTAGCGTTACTTTATGACGTCGTCCGTCGGGAGAGTCAACGATGATGAGGATGTGGTCAAACTAGCCATTTCCAAGTCAAGTTCAATTCCCGCTCGCTTTCGCGGTGCGGATTTTCCGGGCCGGTTTGGCTGTTTCCGGGTCGACGATGGGGAAGAAGTTAGGCATTCCATTTCGTGATCGAGCGTAGAGTTGTTCACGGCCTGCCGCGATCGCTTCGATCTTCGTGGCTTCCCTGTCGGGGATGCGAGCTTCGAGGACTCCTGCAGGGGTCGCTTCCGCCTCCTTCTGGGAGGCGCGTCTTTGGGCTCGCCGGTTGGCGTGCGCGGAAGGGTTGTTTGTATGGGGATGATGTTCCCCGTCGATTGATGTTGAGCAGGGGTTGCCATGCAGCTCGTATCGGTCTGTAATATGCGTTCTTACATGCGTTTTCGACAGAAGCTTACGACTCCCGTCCGCGAAGGGCTACTTTGCGGTCCATCGGGCGGACTTCAGTGGAATGGACCTGAGTGGTCGACGCGGCTTGACTCTCGCGCCGTATATTGAGGGGGGTATTTGAGAAACGGGAAGCCAAAGGAATGCAATGTGACAGGTTCTTTGAGAAGCACTGCAATCACGCAGCGAACAGAACCGAAGAAGAGGCTGCTTTTCTTTTTTTATCGGTGAGCGGAGGCTCCACCTGCAGACAGCTCTCTTCTCCCGAAGCTCCGGTTTGTGGCAGCCTCGCTGACAAACCCGGACTTGCTTGCAGGTCCGCCAGGATGCGGCATATATAAACTCAAAAGTCGAGACAGCCATTCTCTGCAGGGGTCCAGCCACGTTCGTTCGGTACGAGGAATCCTTTTCGGGGACAGCGCCGTACCGAAGGAAGCGGCCTCCGCGGGTTTAGGCTACTCCAAGGGATGATCGGTAGTCGTTGTCCAACTCCCCGAAAAACGCAGCTGGGCCCAGCACACACAGGAAGTCAGATCCCAGAGGCCACGATCACGAGGTCGTGGGTTGCTCCTGTCGCCACCCGATTCGATCGGCTTCGAAGAGTGTGGCACAGCGGATTCGACAATTCCTGGTGTTCCCAACAGAGGATGCACCGTAGGAAGAACTCGTTCGTCTTCAATCTGGTGACTCGCGAACGGAGATAGATTACATTGCAACGGCGGTTTCAAGAGGTCGTTGATGTAGGACGTCGTAGCACTGCCGCAAACGAGCGCCTTTAGCTGGGAGCTACACACAGCATGGGCACACAGAACCTCCGATGCCGCGCAATGCACCAGCTTGTCGTCAAAAGGTTGTCCCCAACCCTTGGTGCCCAGTGGGGGGACCATTTTTAGTTGGCGCAAGCTAAGAACGACCAGAATTGCAACTGTCCCCGCTCCAACCCTTCAAGGAGCTCGCGTCGACTCCAGCTAAACGCCGCAAAATCATGGCGCACGTCGGCGGGGGCGGCGGCAGAAGAAAAAATATGCCCGCCCAGGCTGCGCGCGCACGCGCGCCTTAAATCTCGCGGCCGAACACCGCGTCTGGGCCCGCGCCCTGAATGATGCGCGCGCGGGGGAGCGACCCGATGGGCCCCTGCCAGCGGGCCAGCTCGCGTTGTTCCTGCGGGGTGGGGGTTTCGACGTGGGTTCGGCACATGCGCACACAAGGTTTTGTTTGTGCGATTGAACCTGAAGGGTGAGGTCGAATAATAACAGTTATTCGAGACTGGAGGTCCTATGAACATGCAATGTGAAAAGCCTCTATTCGAGCCAACCCGGCTTTTAATGTTGCGAAAGTGTAAAGCTTTTGGACCAGATACTAGTGCGGAGCAAGCTTTTTTTCCCCTGCCAAAAATGCGTAGGGGTGGCAGGCAGAGTGAGCGGTCGTCGGTCTTCAGGCAGGTAGGCCCGGGTTCGAACCCCGCCCACCATACTTTTTCGGTCGAAGATTGTTTTCAAGGTTTGATGCGTTTCGGGGTCCTATGTGCCCGAAGTTTGCGTTTTTTGCGGAGTTTCTCAGTATCTCGCGGTATTTGGGTCACCACGGGAAACGGAGTCGGGGGGCGCCGAACTAGGCTAAACTTGTTACCAAACGCCGAACTCAGCATCACCAGAACCCGAACTTTGCTTCGCCCGAACTTTGCTTTGCTTCACCAGTACTTAGCTTCGCCCGAACTCAGCTGCGCCCGAACTTTGGTTCCCTGGAACTTAGCTTCGCCCGAACTTTGCTTCACCAGAAATTTGCATCACCTCTTGAACTTTACTGTTTCCCGAACTTTAACAGCTGCCTCCAGTTTCGCCCCGCGCCGGCCTTTAGCCGAGCGCACGTACTCTGGCAGTTGACGTCTGGCTGTCTAAAAAGACAATACACTATTTGATCCTGCTACTGTTCGGCTACCCGGAACTTTTTTTAGTATTCGACAAATCGAATAATAACACAGGAGGTCAGGTGCTACCATTCGACCCCTCCCCCCCCCCTTTACATGTGTTCTGGTTAAACCGCTGCCGACGGGGGGGACAAAAGACAGGCGCTTCGTTTTGTTTGCACGAGCCGGTTGATCGTTTTCCCACTTGCATTTACCCTGCACGATGCAGGTAAAAATGAAAAGCTCCAGTCCCGCCTCAACTGTCGTCCGGGAAGCTTTAAAGACACCTATTTCCGAAAGAATCTGAAAAAGCCGGGCAAACCTCGGTACCGAGAAGGTGTCGTCGGATGCCTTGCGGAGAGCTCAGCTGGTTCAAGATCTTCGTCCGCTCGTTCTCCCGCTCCATGTCGCGTCTACCGGACGGGCTGTCTTGCCCGGGGATCCCGTCGTAGTACAGGTACCGCTCTTCCTTCGCGATTTCGTCAGGCGTGGGCCGCGTTTTCAACCAGTAGTCGTACAGCTCTTCCTTCGTGCCCCAGTTGAACCGGGGCAAGTGTTTGTGCCCTGCTGTGCTGAACGGCGCTGGCATCAGCCCAGCGACTGATAGAAGGGTCTGCACCTCGCCCGTGGTGGTGGCTCCCTTCACCAGCCACCACTTGACGCGATCGAAATCCATCAAGCACTTTCGGTACGTCATCCGATCGTACGCTTGGGGCGTCTCTGGCGAGTGCAAATCCTTACGTGCATACGGGTCAAAATAGCCGAGCTGCGAAGGTGAAAGGAGTGGGTGAGGGGTCATTCTGTAATCTCGGATATCTCGGATTGATCATCCACGATCTCACGCAGATTGCATTGAGATGAAGCATTGAGGTGTTAGTTATTTTGAGTACGTGAACCACATGGAGTAATGTGAACTTTCGCAAAAGGTTGGGTCAAGTTACTTGACGTCGTCACCTCAGTCAAGATTGGGATACATGTGGAATTAGCCGGCGGGCTGTGAGCTTCGTTGTTTGATTCCGCTCAACTACGATGGTATGCCTTCGAGCTGCCGAGGCTTATCTACATTGTGCTGACCTTCCTTCGTTGCTGATTCCGGGTTTGACCGAAGCCCAGGTGCCCCGGCCAGCCCATACCGTGAGATAGGGTCGGGGGGGTCTGTGCGTTGAGGGAGCCTTCCTAAGAGTTGGTGCGGGCACTCTCCCCCCATGTCATGTAAAACGACATACGATCTCGTACGGAGCACCTGTACCGGCGTCAAGGTCTGAGCGCATGGCAACAAGACGGTATTCATGGTAACCCATGCGACCGAAAGGCTGCAACCGGAGCTGGACGGGTCCATTCCTGCAGTGGAGGTGTGAAGGAGTATTGTTAAAGCTAACCCACAAGGGGTCGTTGTTGTTGGTGGTTGTTTTGACGAATAAGGAAAGGCATAAACTTTTGCGGTGGTCTCCGTTGGTCTGGTAGTTTGTGCTACCTCTGTTCTTATACCCCCTTCTCTTCTCAGCAAGCACTGAAACGGGGAGCATACGCTGGAAATAATCGATGCTCGAAAACGCGTTTTACGTCTTTCCGCGCGATGAGCTTCTGCCATTGGGCGAATGTCCTGGGCATGGCGCCGGCCCACCCCCTCCCACCCTTCCCTTTCGACCCCCCGCCTCTCCACGGGCTTCCGACCTGGGAGTGATGGTGGAGGGTTCGCTAATGGGTGAATTTCAAGCGACTCACAACTGCTGGTGCAGGGACGTACTTAGTGCTGCTGACTTGCGCCTGCGCCTATCCAGCATTCCTCATTCAAGAGAAACTGGAACAATTGCAAAAACATCAATCCTCGTCACGACGCAAGTTCAATCCAAGACGTCCCGTCCTATTCAAGATATGGCCGCCGGAAGGCTCTCATACTCATTTACCTGCACTAGTTGCCAGTTCTCTGCAATTCCGCCTGCCGTTAACTTCTGGATCGATGCAGTGCTCCTGCCAACGCCGTATGAAATGCTTATAAAACTTCATGGGTGTTCCCCGATTTGCGCCGACTTTCGCCTGTGTCCGCGTTCTCTCTTGGTGCGCATCTGGGACAGAATCGCTGATGAACTGAATCCATTAATCCACAGTGTGTGATTTCTGCGCCCCACAGAACCGCTGATGGATTCAAACTGTTTTGCCCACAGACAGTCCACCTGAATTCGACATTTGCTTGCTCGCTCATTGCTCGTCAGGAAAGATACGTATCGGGACGAGAACCTCCCTCTGCCAGCAGGTTTGGAAAAAAAAAAGGAAGCGTTCCTATGCCGGGAGGCGCAACCGTGTCACGGCCGTTTTAAGTGGGGCATTGCGTTGGGTTTGCCTTTCGTTTCCTTTGCAGTAGTGGTCGCTTCGACAGACATGTGAGACCAGGGGCCTCCCTGTTGCGAGATTTGACGCTATGCGGCCAGACACTTCTGGACACGAGGGTTCCTCCCTCCGTATCTACCAGGAACGCTCGCGGAACATACCCGCGCTGCAGTGTGGTATTTGTTAAAAAAGCTCATCCATGCAAGACTTGTGCAGGTGGTGATTGCGCTGCGGAGCGTCAGTGTTTGACTACTAAGCGTCAGGAAACCCTCGAGGAGGTCGCCAGTTGCAAAATCTGAAAAGGATGCAACGCTGCTGCCAGCTCACACGAAACAGAGGCAATAAGCTTAGTTTAGTGCCGGGCGAAAGCGCTCAACAAAGAGGGCCCATTTTCGCATCGTTTCTCCCCCCTCTCTACTTTGCACCGAAACAAGCACCTGGCGGCCCCTCGAGTGTCGCACACTCCACCGAAACCTCGACGCATGCGCCATCCTCGCACTGCGCGAGTCAAATTCCGCAGGCGACCCCCCAGACTTTGCAGCGAGGATTTATTTTTCTCTCGGGCGCGGGCACCACACGCCAGGCGCGATGGAAAATCGTGCAAATCCTCGGTACGGCTCTGTGGGTGGTGGAGAACCTGGCTCTTGTCGCGCTTTCTGTTGCTTTGCGCGGACGGAGCTGAGCAGAAACCGCGATAACATGATCTGCACCGAGAAGCGCAGTCTGGCACGAACCGTACCAAGTGGAGGGTCCTGCGTACCTCTGCAACCTACCACCGCTTCCACAACCACCGGTGTCGACGGAATTCATCCAATCAGTTTACACTTCGTGTTGCGGATGTGCGGTTTCCAACAACTCGCGCTGGTCTGGGAAAAAATTGGGCGACTGCTTCTGCCATTTGTCAAGAACAAAAACAGATCGATGGCAGCGTACTATCCTCACTCCCGTAAGATGAACAAAACAGGTTTGAAGGACGTGCGCACAAATGCGTGCTGGGCCTCGGCCTCGGGGCCTAGCAGCCCCCGCGCGACAGCAAAGCCCGCCCCTACTGGGATTCCTTTCAGCCGGTTCTGCCGTGCTTGCGGTTCCACTCTTACTCATTGCTTTCCAGCATTTATTGTGGTTTCCTTTTCCCTTTTTTCCTCCCCCGACGATAGCAAGGGTCAGACTAGCCCCCCCGGCATCGTTTTTTTTTTTTTGCTGCTATGCACCAAAAGTAGCATATAAGCCGGTATGAGAAGGAAGGTTACCCTAACTATTCTAGAAAGAAGATGAAAAAGAAGAAAAAGGCCGCCCTAACCACGGACTATTCTGGAGTAAATAAGAAACTTCTCCTGTTGGGTATTTTTGCCTCCCTGCCACAAGCTCGTGGACAAATAAGGGCACCCTGGCACTGCGAAACTGGATTTGTGGGCCTCGTCAAGAGGTTACAAGACCTGTATAAAGCCCCGGTTTTGGTGTTGAGCATTTTCCTGTCATTGATTCGACAAATCAACTCGTTTTTTTTTTTCTTCGGAAAGCGTTCGTTTTGCAGGGCAAAGAAAGCGTTCTTGTGGGACTTTGGGAGAATTGGTTGCGGAGCGTGGGGGCTCCGGGTGGGGATCTTGGACGGCTTCGCCACGACTGCGCGTAAACTCTTCTTAGCCGAGAACCAACAGAAACTGCTCTGTTGGGCTATTGCAAATAAAATCGAAACAGGAATCTCGAACTAAGAAGTGTGTCAATTCACCTACCCCCCTGAGCGACCTGAGCTCTTATTACGCGGATGCAGATTACCGCCACAGATTCTTTGCATTCTAACCCGAACTACCGTAATTGGAATAATGGAGAGCTGGACTAAAGCTGGAACGGGTAAATGACAGACCGGGTAAAACCCCGGGTGTCCCAGGTAGTCACACCAGTGGTGGTCCTGCAGCCTCCTACGACAGCGGCACCTAGGAGTCGAGCTGAGGGTATTGAGCACCCGAAGGCGCGGGCAAGCACCAGGGTCGTGATATTCTGCAAGGTACCCAAAGTCGCTGCGTGCCGGTTGATCGTTTTCCCACTTGTATTTACCCTGTGTATTCAGGTAAGGAATTCTGATCAACCACCAAGACACGCTGCCTACGTCTTTTTAGCCTGCACAATACATTGAAGGGCGACCCGCAAGATTCTTCGTATTAAAAAATGCCGAACCGGATAAAACCTGGGACATCCAATTACGGTACATATTTCGACAACAATCGATCGGGCAGAGGGAAGTGGCTCACTTCTTACGCTAGCTTACATTTCTTTGGAACACATTGCAAATACATGCATCTCGAAATAGGAGGAAGAAAACAGCGAGGGGAGGGGCGCAGCAGTGCTCTTGTTAGGAATCAGCCATTTTGGCAGGATACCCGGACACGATCTGATCCATTGAGGACAGGTCTCCCCAAAGTTTTGACCCAGAACGGGCTGCCTTTCAGACGGAAAAGTGTGACATTCCTTCGTGGATTGGCTTGTCAGTGGCTCCCTTGGGTAGTGATGTTCGGCTGTTCCGGTGAGAGCGCAACTTTTGGTTCCATCAGTTTTCATCCTTCCTTCGTCAGTTTAAGGGGGGTTCAGTGTTTGGGCAGAGGGGTGTTGTCTTTCTTTGAACTGACTTTGAGTCTCCAAGGTTCGGTTTTCAGGGTGAAAGTTTCGCTTCAGAGTCTGGATTGAAGTCTCCGGGCGACTTTCGTCAAACGAGTTCTTTTAGAGGAAAAACAGGAAGATATAGTAAGGTGTTTACTTTTTCGTCCGGCGACAGCGTGTCTCACACTGTGCCACACGAGCCCCAGGGGTGAAACTGACGGGTTTCGTGTTACCGTCGATCCCGAAGGACGATCAGTTTGGTGTCTTGCGACCCTTGTTTGTTTGGCAAGGAGGTTTTGGTGACGCGCTTCAGTTAGAGAATGGAAATACTGCCAAAATCAGTTTGCTCGCTCATACCGGGTGCTCAATTCACTTCTCAGCCAGTTTGCCCACTCTGCTGCTTTGTCTTCCGTCTCTTGTACTCGTTTCTTTCACTTTGGAAGAAGTCTTTCAGTTTTTTTCTTACCAGTTCCTTTCTCGCAGGGTATTCGTTCAGAGGTTCCTGGGGGTTTTGCAGTTTACTGAGGGAATAGGAGCAAGACGCATAGAGGAGCACGACCACCTCGAATCGAACACCAGGAGAATTCGGGCGGTGCCGGCTTCTACGACTAGTAATATTCCGGTAAAAGGTAGTACTCCCTGAACTAGCACGAACCAACAGGATCAAAGAATGTCAGACCGTCGGTCTTAATCTGCAACGTAAACGAATACCCTGTTTCTTGTAAATTGGTGTTGTTTTACTCTCACTCGCGACTCCTTTAATCCAGCCGGTCCAAGCGGCAAGTTTAGTCTCGACACGCTCTGCCAGCAGCCCCTGTTGTGTGTGTGAACAGGGGTTCTGGTTCAAATGGCACAGATGCCCTCCCGGGAGGATCCTGGTGCAACGTGTACGCAAAATACTGCCCCGCAAGCATATTTGATGCTGGCAGCGAGTCTTTTTGCACCAGGATTCGGTCCTTTGAGCCACGGACACACAAGGCAAACCATCATCAGCGCGGAACCTGAATGTCTGCAGGACAGGCAAATACGTTTCGGGGAGAAAGCCCCCCAACCGTGTGAGCCATCAGCTGGAAAACTCAAGGCCCCGCCCCACTACGACTCGAATGCACTGACTGGCCGCCCTTTTCATGGTGGCAATCTGCGGAGCATCCGCAGGTTCATGAAAGGGCGCTTGCGGGTGTACAATCTCGTGCGAAATCCTCAAACCAGGGGGTTCAACCAAAACCGGAGCGAATACACGCTCACGAGAAAACAGTGGGAGCTTTGTTACACTTTCTGCACCAAACGGCGGTACTGCAGAGCCACGGGCAAGTGGCTACCGATTTCTCAAACTAAAGCATCAAGGCTTGGCGCACCGTGGGGCTTGTCGCACCGTGGGGCGCTCGCGCTGAACACAAGCTCGTCGAGACGGGGTTGTGGCACAGTGCTGCCTCCGACTCAAGCTTTGCAAGCTGTGGTTGACCGTCACGTTCCTGGACCAGGAGCGGCCTTTCTCTTTTTCTTTCTTTTCTTCTCCTTCTTTCTGAAGCAAACGCCGCGGACGGAAGCCGCACACATTGTTCACCCCATTTTTAGCGTTTATTGTGGTTTAGAGGTTCGGTGTTTTTGGGTCACCGGTTGACCATTGAGGCTGGGATTTTTTTAGAGTGAAGTTCGCTTGAAAATCCGGGGGTTTTGAGTCTCCTGGCGGCCGTTGTCGAAGGAGTTCTTTTGAAGTATATGTGTGTGGTCCTTTTCAAGATGGATTGTGTCTGCGCTCTCTCTCCCTTAAGGTTGCCGCCCGAGGGAACCGGCTGTGAGCCGAAACTCGGCGCCGGTCTCTCCGGACTGCCCCAGGAGAGAACTTCGCGGCGGATCACGAAGCACCCGCCCTGCACGAGGCACGCGCCCAAGACCCGTGCACGCCTACCGTAGCACCCTCCATCCTGCGGTCGGGAAGGGGCTTCAAAGTAGTTGGGAAAACACGTTCCCCTTCCCCGCGTTCTGCGTGTGGGGTTACCACCGGGCAACTGCCGCAGCAGCCGCAGATACGTCCTTCGCCCTTGGCTCACTTTCGGGAGGTGTCGCTGCTCACGTATAGTATACAGGGGCGTGTGTATTGGACCGCTTTCAGTTTTTGTTTCAATTTGCTCGACACCGAAGCCCACTTTTGTGCTTGACGCGCAGTCTGTGCGCGGGACGACAGACCTTTCGTTAATTCATTTTGTAGCACCTGCTTTTGTAGGAGATGCTTTACGAGGCTGCCAGTTGCGATCGAAGGATCCGGATCTGGCTACAAACTTGTCACAGGCTACCAGCAGCAAGTTGCAGCCGTCGCGGGTTGCACCACGACGGAAGCGCGCCAAGAGTGACCCATACGGCGTCACGTGGCGAAAGGCAGGCATAGTGTGGTACTCATCGACACGCCGATGACTCCCCACTATCGCACCAATATTCAAATCTCATAAAGGAGGTAAATGTACTGTAGTCCACACGAAACACAGGTAAATCTGGGTTTAGTGGCGGGCGTATGCGTTCTCAACTCAAATCTGGGTGTAGCGTGCCCGTTGGTCGGTCGGAAGCTTCTCACGTTTCTTGCGGTTTAAAGTTCGATACAACCGAAGCCTCCGGTTGACCGCCGAGGCTTGCGGTGGGCAAAAAATCGGGGAGGGATACTCCCGGAGTTGGGCTTGCAGAAGAGCGGAAATCCAGCATCAACTGATCGACGGTGATGAATAACGACAAGACAAAGGTTTCTTGCCCTTTCACGAGTACAGGGTATAGACCCCTCTGGGGGGCGTGGGCGTTTCCTGCATGAGCACTTTTTCCTTGACTTCGTTTTCTTTTTCATGTGCAACCGCTGTTCCGGAAATGCTGCCTTCAGCACAACTGTACTAGTTAGAAACAATGGAGGATATCGCTCGTTTAAGGCGGTGTGTCACTCCGAAACACGTTTTGAATTACCCTAAACGGAAAGCTTCTGAACCAGAATGAGTGGTCCAGAATATTTCCATTCAGGGAACATTGGCGAAGCGGTGTATGGAATCCGTCTTTGGCTCCGTGTGGAGGAGTTTGTAGGCAGCTTCCATTCTTCTCTTAGGATCAGTTCTTTAGGGGTGCTGGTGTTACCCAAAGTCAGAACTGTACGGCTTTCTGGGAGTGGGGGCGGGATACGTGCTTCGCTCCTGTAAGCCACGAGAATGACCATCATCAGCGCGGAAAAAAATGAGCGAGCACAGACAAGTCCGTTTCGGGAAGAAACTCCTGTGGAGCACGGCGGGAACCGCGGCAGGCTTCGTTGAACGCAGCGCCAGGTAGTTTTCTGGGACGAAGCTAAATTCAGAACGCAAGGGAAACCGCCGCGGTTTGCGGGAACGAGCTTCTCACTATTCACCCAACACTATCTTTGGCAAAAGAAAACAGTGCCCCAAAGCGGATGCTCGATTTAGGCTCGAAGAATGGCCGCAGATTGCAAAGAACAAGGAGGTTGAAGTATGGCTAAAGATAAAGTGGTGTCACCTGAGGGGGTAATCTCAGGGCCGCCCACGTGATAAGCCGTTAAGCATTGAGTTCTTTTAAGTACATGAACCACATGGATTAGCATGCACTAATCGTTAACCGTTAAGCAGCGACTGCCGGCTTTTCCCGTGACACCTTTTATATGTACGTTATTGAAAGAGTAGCGTTGGCACTCTTGAGAAATCACCTCCACAGTCCAATTCCCTACGGGCGCGTATCGGAACAAAACGACTTCCGTAGTATTGCTGGGTAGTCCTGTTGTTGGGTAACCCCAATTGTGTGTATTTGTTTGTTGTTGTGTTCTGTTGTTGTTGTGTTTCTAGCATATTTTGAGGTTTAAAAGGCCGGTACTTTAAAGTCTCCCGCGAGGCGTGGTGGGGTGGAGGGAGTGGGGGTGTAGTGTTGTTGTGTTGTCGCTTATTTGTTCTCGTCAGCTTACTTCTGTTGCCGTGACATGTACATAAGACGGGGATGGCATTGCTTGTCGGCGGTGTATGCTTTTTTTTAGAGTTAAAGTTCGCTTGAAATTCCGGGGGTTTTATGCGTTATTGGTGGATTAGAAGGTCGGTATTTTTCTTCGTTTTTTCACAAAGGGGCAAGCGACAGATCTGGCAGTTCAGCAGCGACACCTTCACTGTTGCGAGCACAGGTGTACCTGGGAAAGCCTGCTGCACGGGAGTCAAGCCTCACGTGTTCGGCGGTACCGCAGGACCTGCGAAACAAACTGCCACACAAACCAATAATACCCAAGTAACATTGGCTTGTGTATCGTTTCTATACATATAAAAGGGGCTATCACATTATGTGCCCAATTTGTTCGCAGTGTTCTACTGTGGCAGGCAACAGATATTCGCATCCAAGTTGTAAGGTGTGCTGCGATGCGGTTCACGCCAAAATTGACTGGCAGTAGGAGAACAGTGATATTCCCGATAGCGCAGGATCGCTTATCAGGATATCTAGTGCTCCAACCGAGCTCCATGTGTCAGAAGGTCGTCTTAAGTTCGAATGCTCGTACTATCAGCCACATCATGAAACACGCCAAGAATACGTGCGCCGCAGCTACTGGGTCAGTCCCAGTCCGGTGCCGCAGGTAACAAAATCGAGGTATGTAGGTTGCTCCAGGGCTTACGCTCAGTTTTCGGTCACAGAGAAAATCCGTGTGGTCCACGTGTGGGAGCTTAAGGTTCGAGGGGAAAAAAAACCTTTCCCCTCATGTGCCACCGGCAAAAGAAATAGCGTCGCTACTGGACTTGGCGACACCTGGCTGTGCGGCCTTGATCGCTAGTGGGCCTAGACTCCCCTGCATGAGGACCAATAAATCAAAATCCAACACGTGGTACCTGTGGATCCACACGTGGGGGAACAAAATCCAAAAAGAATTAACGTGTGGAAATCCACACGTTCCCCACGTGGAGCGTAAGCCCTGGTTTGCTCCCATGATGTTCGGGAAAATAAGGAGAGTGTGGAGGAGCCAGAAAGAAGTTCAGACAAGAAACAATACGCTCCTCCTTGTTGCGTGTTTTGTGTTGCCGCCCGCTCCAGTCTTCACTTCGCTGCAGAAAAGGGTGCTGAAGACAAATATGAAAGAGAATAACTGCAGTTTGAGTCCTGGACGGTAGGGCTGTTCTGTGGTGGTTGCTTGATAGGGAGGGAAAAAAGGGGGGGAAAAACAACGGAAACCAAACCGCGAGAGTGGGCGAAATGATGACGGAAAGCAGGAGTTTTCGTTGAGCGCCAAATCCTGGACGTGGTTTCAGGTGGTGATTGATCATGATCAGGGATCCTTCCGAAGGGGCGGGACAGTTTCGTCACACTACAAATAATATCGCTGTTCTTTGTTTCAACAACGACAAGAGGAAGCCGGTCAGTCCGGTCTTTCAATTCCCTGAATTCTGACTCCCGTATGTGCTCCAATGTCTGGCCTTGAACACCCAGCGTTCGGCCTCCAATAGCAAGAGGTCCCGTCCAATGGATCATCAACTTCTGGAAAGTTCCACCGGACCAGATCTCAGTCTTTCTTGGGTTTCGGAGCAGGTCTCGCTCTCGTGGCGCTGTGCCACCAACGGCATGAACAACCCCAAGAGACCCACCAGCCAGGATTCCGATTCTAGATTCCCAGTAACTACGTCTTCCACGTGTAGACTCTGCTCTCCTTGCAGACGAATCATCGACCGCCCGTTGTGGTTCGTTACGACCTGGTGGCAAATTGATATCCTCTGCTGTGGTCGCCAGCCTTGCAAATAAAGATGCGTAGTTCTGTTTCAGTATTTTGCAGAAAAAGGACTCCCGCGCTTTTCATCTTGCGGTGTTGGCTGCACGAGGCTCCGGCAGCGGCAAGCTCTCTCTGTGCAACGAGCTTGGCCTGACTAGTTCTAAAACTCCTGGTGCAAGCACTCGCTCACAGGGCCACAGTAGTGGGTTCTGTTCCGAGACTCGCTCGCGCGGGAGAAGTAGCGCGAATCATCTGTCGCCCAGCGGAGTGCAATGCTGCGGACTGGTGCCCCTAGTTGTGTGCGTGTCTGTGCGCGCGCGTGACTGTTCTTTAAATTTCTTCTTTGCTTGAATCGGGAAAGAGAGATGGGTTGACCGGTGTTTGCCATATGCGGGCTGCGTCTTTAGGGCCAGCTTTTCATGGCAGGCCGCGAGGTTGTAAGTACTGAAAAAATTAATGTGGTGTTTACTTTGGCACCAGCGGGAAATACTCGAGGGACTGCCTGCTCATTTCGAAGGAGGCAGAGGGGAAGAAATGCGTAGTTTTGGTTTGGAAAACATACAAAGTGGGTCTTTTTGTTTAACGCTTACGCCCGCCACTAAACCCAGCTTTACCTGTGTTTCGTGTGAGCTACAGCACATTTACCTCCTTTGATCCATCGCAACTGGCAGTCTCCTCAAGCATTTCCTACAAAGCAGGTGCTTGTACAAAAATACTCGAGGGGCTGCCTTGTGCTTACTTCGAAGGAGGCTAGAGGGGGGAGAAAACAATACAACTACAAAGTGCGTCTTTTTTGTTGAACGCTTACTCCCGCACTACCTGTGTTTCGTGTAGGCTACAGCACATTTACCTCCTTTGATCTTTTGCAGCTGGCAGCCTCCTCAAGTATTTTCTACAAAGCAGGTGCCTTAGCCACTGCCTATACAAAAAAAATAGAAGGAAAGGATTTCATGAGGAGTCCCTCACCCCCACAGGACCCCCTCTTCATGCGGAACTCCCGGACGGGTTTGCAGATTGTGGCGGCTTTCGGCGGTGCTTGGGAACGCAGCTCGTAGTGCAGCGTTGTTTTGGCGATCGGGTGGAAGGGGTGTTTTCCATTGAACAAGCCTGCCTTGTGGGAACACGAGGGAACCCGGCCGACTTGTGGGGAAGCGCGTCATTCCCATGCAAAACACATGCAAATGTTGGTTTTGTGCGAGTGCAGGCTTAGTTCCACAAGAGGTCCGGCATTAGTTGCTTTGTGCCTTCCCCCGCTGGGCTTTTCTGCGAGAGGCTGAACCTCCGAGCATCCTCAATAACAGGGGATCGCCGTTTCCCTCATCTTAACGCACTGAGAAGCCTTGTTCCGAGGGTTTGAGCCTTGTGGCCGGTCCTGATCCGCTTATTCAAAGGAGTGGGGTTGGATCAGGAGAAACTCGGATGTGGATTTCGAAAAACTATGAATCAAATGGATCTCTCATGTTTGCTCCTGAATGGAATAGAATGACTGGTTGAATCATCATAAGACAAAAACACAGATCGCGACTGGTGGACTCTTACCCCTGTTCAATTGACTGTTTTTTCTCTACGAATGTGTTTTCCAGGAACCTACGTGTTCAAACAACAGTCAATACCGGTGTACTTTCGTGCTGCGTGTTCCGTTGCGGCTGATTTCCAGCCTTCGTGCCGCCGTCGCCAACGACTTTCGGGTGCTTGCCGAATACAGGAGCAAATACGTGGCAAAAGGTCTTGGCAAACCGACTCGCCCGAATTATTTTTTCTTTTTTTTTTCCCCCGTTGACATTGACAACTTATGTCACTACTAGCCCACCCGGGGGTGGTTGATCCCTTCAGGCAGGGGGGGGGGGGGGGGGGTTTGAAGACCATCACAAAAAGAAACTGAAAGACTAGGGTCTGAGCGGGGAAGTTCAAATATTTTGCGGCCTAACACTTTCCCGAGCAGCGGCAACAACAGATTTTGACTTTTTTGGTAGCCCGACTTGTAATTTAGTGGTGAGGTGGTTTCCGTCGGTTTCTTCACCTGCGGAAGAGGTCGAGGCGGCCGGCCATGTTGTAGTAAAAGAGCGGCTGTTTGCCTGACGCGTCGACGGTTTCGAGGCTGCCTCCAGCGCGCATAACGAGGCCCATGACGAAGTTGTGTGTCTGCATGCCGGCGAGGTGCAGCGGGCTCCTGCCGTCGGAGTCGACCGCGTTGACGTCGGAGCCCATGGCCATGAGGCTTTTGAAGGAGGTCACCTGCCCGACGTACGACGCGAAGTGCAACGGGGTCCACCCCGCCGCCAGGTCGGCGCCGTGGAGGGCGAGCGTCTCGATCACCACCCGCACCCCCGTGGCCGCAGCGCGGTGCATGCGTTCTTGCCGGCCGCGTTGATCGGGACGCCGAGCGAGAGGAGCAAGTCCATATATTTTCCGGCGGCCCAACACCCTTCCCGGGCAGCGGTAAATTCTTGACTAGTGCAGCGGCGACCAGGCGTTCGAATCCTTGCGGTCGACATCCCATTTCATTTGGCACACCCGACTCGTAATTTAGTGGTGTGGTTTCCGTCGGTTTCTTCACATGCGGAAGAGGTCGAGGCGGCCGCCCGCGTTGTAGTAAAAGAGCGGTTGTTTGCCTGACGCGTCGACGGTTTCGAGGCTGCCTCCAGCGCGCATAACGAGGCCCATGACGACGTTGTGTGTCTGCATGCCGGCGAGGTGCAGCGGGCTCCTGCCGTCGGAGTCGACCGCGTTGACGTCGGAGCCCATGGCTATGAGGCTTTTGACGGAGGTCGCCTGCCCGAGGTACGACGCGAAGTGCAAGGGGGTCCACCCCGTGCGGTCCACGGCCGCCAGGTCGGCGCCGTGGAGGGCGAGCGTCTCGATCACCGCCCGCACCCCCGTGGCCGCGGCGCGGTGCAGGGGCGTCCACCCGTTCTTGCCGGCCGCGTTGATCGGGACGCCGTGGGAAAGGAGCTGCTGCACGACGCTTTCCTTCCCGCGGGAGATCGCCCGGTGCAGGGGCGTGATGTGGTTGCCGTCCTCGTCGTTCGGCGCCGCGCCAGCGGCCAGCAGGGAAGCCGTGCACAGCACGGCGCCGGAGTGCGCTGCGTAGTGCAGCGGCGACCAGGCATTCGAATCCTTGCGGTCGACATCCGCGCCGTGCGCGATGAGCAGGGCCGTCGACCCGCTGCAGCCGCGCTCCGCGGCGATGTGGAGGGGGGTCATGCCGATGGCATCGGCCACGTCGACGTCGGCGTACGACGCAACCACCACCTCGAGGGCGTCGGGCCGGTGGTACCACGCGCAAAAGTGCAAGGGCGACCAGCGGCTCTCGTTCGGCTGCGCAGGGTCGGCGCCGTTCTCGACCAGCCACTTCGCCGCGGCGCAGTGCCCGTGGGCGATCGCGAACTGCAGCGGCGTGACCGGCTTCGCCCGCGGCTTCCGCATCTGGCGCTGCTGCGCGAGCGTGTTCCTCTTCGGGTTCGCCACCTTTATGTGTGCTGCCGACCAATCCTTTTTTTTGTGTGTTTCCGGCGATAATCGTTTTTTTTTTCTTCTTCTTCTTTCCCCGCCCCCCAACGACACGGCGCAGGTTGGAAAAGTGGCTGGTTTCTTTGGGCGAGTTTTTGTGGTCGAATGGTTGCGATTATTTGACTTTTCTTTTTCTTTCCCTTCTCTCTGGGCCCGCTAGCAGCGAGCAGCTCTCTTCTTCGACGCAATGGGCCAAAAGAGTGCCAGAGCGGACGCGCATTCGTTGGCTGAAGAAGTGGGAGAGGTCTTTTGACAACACTTGCAGCCCTACAGACGTCACGTAGACGTCACGTCTCGGCGGAGTACAGACGTCACGAATTGGCGGAGCACAGACGTCACGTTGACAAGTCGGCCACTCTTGATTTAATGTGGCCAATTCAGCGCATGGGTTTGGCTATGCTCGCTGGCTTCCGACAGTCCCCATCATCCCTTCATTTTTCTGCTGCCAATGTACCTTTAATGCTGAAATGAAGAGAGGATGGAAGCAACAACAAAAAACAAAGGATTGAGCCAGAGAGACGTCGAAAAGGCGGCGCCGACGCTGGTCGTTCATCTGAGACCATGCACAACAACAAGCAAACAAAAGAATACTCAGAGATGCCGCCTGTACATTTCCGCGGTAATACGCCGGAGTCGGGGTTTGAAGAGTCTGTGAGTACGGACGATCTGCATCAACGATGAGATTGACAAAGCAGAGAACTTTTGCTTTTTGCGTGTACAAACCTCTCCGACTTACGGCAAGGGTTCCGGTCCTCTGTAATTTCGCAAGCTGGCGGCCACCTCGAGTACTTCCTACAAAAAGAAGTAGCTGCTTGTGGAAAGGATAAACAAAGAAGTTAGGCATTCTATGACAACGACACTAATAAACAGCAAGGGGTCCGGTCCCATTTATCGCAGACGGCACACTGGTTGCTGCCGCACAATATCTGTATCGATGGCCTGCACTAGTCACTTCGCCATACCGTAAAACTCAGCACCAGGCAATTTTCTGCTCCACAAGATAAACCTGATAGACTGCGGTGCATCGTAATACGCCGTGCGAGACAGCGACAGGCAATGCGATGTTGTTAGAGGTCAGGGATGGACCGGCTTGTTTACTTTTACCCTCAGCAAATTTTTTCCACAAGGCTCGGGAGACCAGGCCGCGATTGAGCGTTGGGTGTCGAGTGTGAGAGCAGGGAACTTTCCTACCGCAAAAGCAAAACGACCACGAGCGCTGCTTATCTTTTGGAAACATGCGTATATTTTACTGTAAAAAGGAAATGGAAGTGCCCGAAAAACTCAGCACCGCGCCATCATCTCTGCTGCGGCTTGCCTGTACTAGGGTTTCGGAAAGATGCCGGCAAAGTACAATTATGTGCATGTGGGTATGCGACCCATGTCAACAACGAGAAACGGGGTTTGAAGCTCAGAAGAAGGCTCCCGGTCGATTTCCGATAGGCCTTCTTCCATGCAAACTATTGCCGCCACCTGATTAGGATTCGATTGAGAAATCTGTCGGTTCCAAACCAACTTTAGCAACTGCCCACGACCGCCACGCCATTTGCGAGAAGGCGGACAGCACGACGAAAACTCCCTCTGTATCTATTCAACGGAAAATCGCGGGTCTAACACGTGTAATCTACAAATTGTGCACTCAAAGCGTGAGAGTTTAACAAAAGACGCAAGCATCCCCATCGGGACACCCCACGGCAGACGGATGAGCGTAATTGGTTGTCCCCCAACTCTGGGGGCTTTGCAAGAACCAGCTTGGAATGGCTACTTGCCGAACATCGCGCTGGTCCCATCTGCAGCGATTTCATGGAACCTGAGTGCCTGCAGACGCGGGACAACCGATGTGGGTCAGGGTTGTCGGCACCAGGCACACGTCTATTGCGCCGCAGCACGCCCGCGTTGCACCGTGCGAACTGCTTAGTGCCTCGACTCGGTTTCATTCGAACCGTCAGCCGGCGGCGCGGGCGGAGACGCGGGGGACTTGTGCATGAGGTCCGTGCTGTCGGTGGCGTCGGAGGCGACGGAGGCGTTGGTGGCGAGGGGTCGTTCGGAAGGCGTGTTGGGCTGCGTGTCCGGGGACAGCATCGTCGACGATGGCCTCGACAGCGGCGTCGCGGTGTTCGACGGCGCCCGGTCGAAGGCCGCCGACTTGACGTCCAAAAACGGAAACGACGGCGGCGCCTGCTTCGGCGCCGGCGGGCCCCCCGGCGCGCTCTTCGGCACCTTCGGACCCTTTGGGTCAAGCACCACAGGCGCGTCTTTTGGCGTCGCCGCTAGAGCGAATGACGGCGGCGCCGGCTGCGGCGGCAGCGGGTTGGAGGACGCGGGGAAGGACGGGGGTGCCTGCTTCGGCGGCGGGGGCCCGGCGGGCTGCTTCGGCGCCGGCGTTGGAAACGTGGGGGGCGCCTGCTTGGGGGCGGGCGGGCCCTTCTCGCTGAACGAGCTCACCCGCGACACGCTCGCACCCGCGTCGCGCGGCGTCGTGGCGGCGGACGGCGGCTGCAGCGTCACGGTCGCGTTCACGTCGAACACGCCACCCCCAGCGGGCCTCGTCACCTTGGCGGCGGGGGCGGCCGCTTCGGGCGGCGGAACTTCCGCCGGTGGAGCCGGCGGAGGAGGCGGCTGCTGCTGCTGCTGCTGTGCTTCGCTGGGGGGGGGCGGCTGGTTTTCGAGGGGTTTGGCGACCTCCGGCGCCGCCGGCGGCGGCGGCGGCTGGGCGGCGGGCGGCGGCGGCTGCTGGGGCGGGGCGCCCGGGACTTTGAAGGCGGGCGGCGCCTGCCGCGGCGGCGGCGGCGCGAGCGCTGACGGCGGCGGCTGCTTGGCCTCGCTTTGCTGCGGCTGCTGCTGCTCCTGCTGCTTCTGTGGCTGCTGCTGCTGCTGCTCCTGCTGCTTCTGCGGTTGCTGCTCCTGCTGCTGGAGGGGTTCAGCCTTCGGAGTCGGTTGGTTGGACGCAAGGGTTTCGGGCGTTTCGGGGTTCGTTGGGGGCTGTGGGGGGACGGCGCCGGAGGGAAGCGCGATGGGGCTGGGCTGCGGGCGCCGCTCTGGCCTCGGGTCGGCGGGCGGCGGCGGCTGGTGGTTTCGAACCGCTGCAGGCGCCGGAACTGGCGGCTGCTCCGGCGGCAGCCACTTGACAACGACCGCCGGCTCGAGCACCAGCGGCACCGCCGGTCGGACGCAGGCCGCGCATTCACAAGCGCCGGTGTTGCAGAGGCACGCGCCCGCCGCCTTCTTGCAGCTGGGACACCACTTTTTGGCGCCCAGCTCGTCGAAGTACCGGCCCTTCTCCAAGTCCCCCGCCGCGGCGTCCGCCGCCCGCAGCGCCGAAACGACGCCCAGCACGACCAGCACCGCGCCGCTCGTCATCGCGAGGATCCACCCTGCCCCCCACTGCGTGCCCGGGCCCACCAAAGGGTGGTCCGCGCGGATGTCGAACGAGTGCAGGAGGACGCCGCTGTACACGCCGGCGGCGGCGAGGGCACAGGCGCCGCTCGCGAAGAGGGACGCCGAAAAACGCACCGGCGCGTTGTGGTGCCAGCTTTCGAGCACGCACAGGGTCGTCAAAATGCTGCCCAGCAGGAGCAGCAGCGCCGCGACGCTCGCCCCGCGGACCGACGGCATGTCGTCGCGCTCCCACTCGATCCCTACCTCCCCCGGCGCCGCCGGCTCCCAGTGCTCGAACGCGCTCCCCGGGTTCATCACGCTCTGCCCAGCGCCGTAGGCGTTCTGCCGCAGTTCGGGGTACGGCACCGAAATGGTGAAGAGCCCGAGGTTGACGTCGTCGTCGTTCGGAGGCGCGAACCGGCCAACCCGCCACCGCGGGAGCAGCAGCGCGACCACCGAGAGCAGGCAGCACGCGGAAGCAGCCGCCAGGCACGCGATGGTGAACGGCTGCCTTTTGAAGGTCTTCACCCGCCCCTCCGCGGCACTCGCGGTACTCGACGCGTCCTCGTCGTCGTCGCCGCCTTCGGCGTCGTCGGCGACGGGGGGCTCGCCTTCCCTCGATTCGTCCGTGTCGGACTCGCTGTCCGACCCGGCGAAGCACGGAAGGCAACCCAGCGCCGCCCACCTTTTATTAGGCGCGGCGGGCTTCCCCCCGTTGGGCCGGGCGGGGCCGCCCGGCTTTTTCGGCTTGCAGCAGCGCGCCCCGCCGCCCCGCTCCGGCGTCGAGTGCCGGAGCACGAGCCCGACCGCGGCCGCCGGCGCGACGGAAGGCAGCGGCCGCAGGGCCCGGAACACCCGCGAAAACTGCGTGCCGCCCGCGGCAGCTTCCCGGACGGCCGCAGGCTGTGCGAGGAGCGCGGAGACGCTCGCGTGGGCGTTCTGCAGGTGGTCCGACAGTGCAGCGCCGGTAACCCTCCCGTCCGGGGTTGTTGCGGCCAGGCTCTTGATGCACTCCTCGAGCACGGCTGGCGGGACTGCCGGCCGCTTCACCCGCAGGTCCTCGCGCGCGTAGAGCCCGAAGTCGTCGCAGCGGAAGCCGGCCGCGGAAACGCCGATCACTTCGCACTCCCGCCACGCCCGCGCGTCACGCACGAACGCCAGGACGTGGTCGCCCAGCGAGACGGGCGCCAGCCGCCGGAGGACCGCCTGCAGCACGGTTTCCTTCACCCCTTCCTCCTTCGCGCCGATGCACGGCCTCACGACAGCACACCCAGAGTACCCTTCTGCACCCTCGTCTCCGCCGCCCTCTGTCTTTAACACGTAGTCGGGGATCGTCAAGATCCGGACATACCCATAGGACCCGTCGCTTCGGAGCATCTCAGCGAAAGTGTCGTCTTGGAGTTCGATGGTCGCTCTGCGCACGTGATCTTGCGCGACGCGGGTGAGGAACGCGGACTGGGATCCGTGCATGGGGTGGCCCGTGGGCAGTGCGTCGTAGGCGACGTCGTAAAACACGCCCCTCTTCGATGACGCGTGTGCGGCGATAATTCGGGCGTCCAGGTGCACGGCTGCGTCGCGTCCGGACAGCTTCTCATTCTCGGCCTGCCGGACCTGAACGAGCTCGCCCCGCACGTAGAGCGGCGCCGGCTTCCTGCCCTGCGGCGGGCCTTCGAAGCCGGCCATGTCGATGGCGTACGGCCCGGCGCTGGCGTCGCGGGTGGCGACGGCCGGTAGCCCCCCGCGCACGGTGCCTTCGTCGATGACGACCGTCGGGACGCGGGTGGCGTGCGGGTTCGCGACCGGGACCAGCGGCGGCGAGCCGGCCGCGCCGCCGGCGCCGGTGCCGAACTCGAGCTTTTTCGGGCTGAACGGCGGGCACCGCGGGCCGAAGGCGTTGGTCGGGTAGCTCCGCCGGGCTTGTTGGCTTTCGGTGCCGAACTCGCCGTCTCCCGGGGGCGGCAGCATCGGGTGGTGGCCCCCGCCGGCGGTGTTGTTGTAGGCGATCGCAATCGGGACCCGGCTCGCGTAGCTGGCGTCCGACTTCGCCAGGAACGTCGGCCCGCGGCCCGGGCTCGGGCTGCGCGACACCGTTTGGTAGTACGCGGAGCGCGTCGCCTTCGTAGCGTCCCACGCGGTCTCCTCCCCGGCACCCATTCTCGTTTCTAGGCACCCTCCTTCCTGCTGTGAATTCGTTGCTCGTGCAGAAAAGCGCTGGTTAACCACTTATGGACGGACGGGGGCAGGGTTAATTTGGGAAAAGGGGTGGCTCCATGGCGAATCTCAGGTATCCGTTGGAGCTCGGAGCAGGATTTCTGCCCGGGTGAAGGACGCATTTCAAAGATTTGTGTCGGATCTTTCCGATACAGCAAACAGCGACCACTTTCGACCATTATTTGACCTCTCGCCCGCGAACGTGACACCCGCGAACTTTCGTGAGTTAACTGGTAGTTCGTCCGGAAGTGGTTAACGCGGGCAAAGTACAAGGTGCCGGTGCGTGGCGCTTCTAATGAAACGCGCTCTACCACAGTCGAACACGCTTTGGCTTCGTTTTTAGCAATGTTTGTGGAACAGTAAGAGAGAATTTTTCTTATGTGTTATCGACGATCCCGGGAGACGTACGGATCGGTGTTCTTTCGACTTTTTGTATCTTTTTGTGAGGTTCAGGCAGTGTACGCGCGATCAGCCGGCTTGCCGGCTGATTTCATTTCAAGCCTTTTTTTAGAGTTAAAGTTCGCTTGAAATTCCGGGGGTTTAGGGTCTCCGTGTGACCTTTTTATTGGCAGAATCAGCCGATTTTCAACAGCGCAAACTTTGACTATGCCGCCCATGGAGCGAAATAGCTTAACCACTTCCGAACCCCCCATTTTCCCAAGTTACCCTCCTCCCCCTCCGTCCGTAAGTGGTTAATGCGCAAACCTGAAACAAGATGTTGTCGCAAAAAGCTTCTATCGGCAGACCTTCTCGGCAGACCTTCCACAAATCAGCCGGCTGATTGTCAGCCGGTCAGTTTTTCAAGAATTTTCTTTTTGAAAGTATGCCAATACTGCAGGGGATAGTTGACTAGACCTCTTGAGTTTGTGCTAACCACGAACTGGGGAGTCGGGAGAACCTACAAAGCCAAAAGCAGGACCGACCCCCCCGTTCGTGAGAAAAAGCGAAGAATAAAAACACCTTTTTTTTCCGTCTATCTTTGTCAAGAGCTGCAACTCAACTATTCCCGGCTGAAACCAGCCGCTGTTTTTTCATAGCGCTGGGTTCCGGTTGGTGCACGCCCAGGGGTCGACCTGGCCTGCGAGTGAACTAGCTCGATTCGGTAATATTTCTCACGAATACGGCCCTCTTTTTCGCTACACTCTATCTCAGTTGTTGGACACGTCCGCACAAACGGGAAGCTATCGAGAATGAAGAAGAATCGACGCTCGCAGTTTCCCCCATCCCTTTGCTGCATCGCCCGTCGACAAGAAAATAAGCTGTTGCAGTGGGTTATCGTTTTGCTTCTTCTTCCGCTTTTTTTCCTTTCTTTTTTTGCACTTCGTTCGTCGGTCTTAAAACAATACCAAACCGGGCACAAGTCTTTACAAACAAACAAGCGAATTCAGGAGGGACCTCCCTCTGCGCGTGGGCGCAGAGGACAAGGACTACTTTAGTTATGTCGCTGCGGGGGGGAGCGCCGGGGAGGGGGGGCGGGTGGGGGGTTCGCCCCATTTTTTTCCTCCTTTTGGTTTACACGAGAGATGTCGAGTGCGTGACGTGGTCCGAAGACGACCACCTCTCGCAGTACAATCGCAACAACCACCGTCTGCCAGGAATCTATCAGAATGGGGTGGGACTGGCTATGGGAACGGCGAGGGGGTTGGCACCCACCGGGAGTGTTAAGTTCGCTTACAGATCCGGGTTTAAAAGTCTCTTTGACGGTACATTTGTACTGACGGGAACACTTCCGGAACAACGGTTGCACATGAAAGAGATGCGTAGTTTTGGTTTATTATTTCACTTGTTAGTTGTCATAGTGTGGTACTCATTTGCTTGCAAATGACTCCCCACTAACGCAACAAGTAGACGTTAGTTGTCGACAACTTGTGAAAAACGAAGCCAACGAAAAAGTGCTACTACATTATCATTTTCATCACCTTTGGTCGTCTGATACTCCGTATACAGTTGCAAGCCCCAATTCCGGAAAGGTTCTTGACTGTTTCTTTGAAAAGCCGGGCTTGCCACACTTTGGGGCGGGTGGTGGACGCAAGTCGCTTTTTTCTTTTCTTGCTTTTTCTGCTATTTTTGACTCTTTTGCTTCGTTTTTCCTCTCGATAATGTGCCGTCCTAAACCTTTTCACAGCGAGGGGCATCAGCTTGTTGAAGCCGCCATTCATTTCCTCGCCCCGTTTCGCCCATTTCGTTTCCCCGTGCATTTCCACAAGCCGTTCACTATCGCCTGGTGCGACCTCATTGGTAGTAATCAGGGTCGTGCAAATTGGCCGTAGCTGTTTGCCGACCGTGCCTAGTGCCGATAGGGTGAATGACAACAGCTCAGGGCTCAATACGAAAGCAAAATTGCTGCGGCATCACAAAGTAGAAGCGTCGGCGAGAGACAGGGAGTGGAGGGTGAAGGGGGGGAAGAGGTGGACGAGCTTTTCATTTCCAACTTTGTTTTTTGGGGGGTGCATACTTGGGGCATGGGCATTTGCTTGATCCTTGTACTACCTGGTTGGTGGACCGGGTTGGCATTCTTCTAAGGTTCTGGTTGACTCTCGTGTTAAGGGCTCACGTTTAACCCTTTACGGACGGGGGATATATATTTATGTCGAAAAAGAGGACTCGAGCTGGAGTTCGGAGACTGGGCATCCAGAGCAAAGACACGTCAAAACGGATCTATGTTTGCTGCTGTAAAGAAATGTGTTACGAAACCTTTCGAGGGAGCACTAGGTTTCCCATTTTGGAGTCGTAAAACTCTCGGGTTTGACCCAAATATTCTCCCGGAGGCAGAATGCTTTCAGCGCGCTGGACAACCTCCCTCCCCCTCCGTCCGTAAGGCCAACCCCTGTGGGGGGTCGGACCTTTTTCGAGAGGCCTAGTCGGCGATCCCCTGCAGGACTTGCATGCTTCTAGAACATTTCCGAAGGGGCTTGCACGGAATTGACGATGATGAAAATGATGAAGCAAAAATCTTCGTTCTTCGCGTGTACTGGGTGTATCCCCTTCCTCTGGGGATTCAAGAACGTGCTTGGAATGGGTATGTGCTCAACACCGCACTGGTCCCGTCTGCGCCGTGTTTCGGTCCTTTAAGCCACGAACACACAAGACGGACCATCATCAGCGCGGAGCCCGAGTGTCTGCAGACAGGACAGGGGTGTGAGTATGGTTCGTCGGCGGCTGTTCGTCCTCTGGGGACGGGTGTCCTGGAAGAGCCCTTTTTCATCGGCTTCGTTGTCCTTTTCATGCAACCATTATTCCAGAAATATGTTCCCTCCGATGCAAATATTCGATTTAAAAAAGAAGAAAACTGAAAGAAAGCTCAGGAACGGAGAAATTGGTGCGCTGGTTGAGGGGTTGAGGGATTCTACACGACCCGATTAAGCCCCGCTGCTTTCTTGCTGTAGTGTCACCAGCAGTGCCAGCCTCGTGGACTCTCGCTGGAGTCGCCATGTTGACACGTCTTCCATTTTCATATAGCTGCGTACTTAAGAACAGCTTTCCGGGAGAGATTGATCACACTCAGCAAGCAGTTGCCGGGGATAGAGGGACTGAAAAAGCATGGCTGCCATCGATGATGCATCCAGACATCAAGCGCTTGACGACGGGTCTCATTGTTGCAAGTTATCAAGGCCATGTAGACGTCGTCAAGCGACGATATGCGCTGGACACGTAAGACTCCACTCGTTCTATAACAGTTGCAAGACTTATGGCAACTCCGATCGCCAATACGAAGTGTACTGTAAAATTCGTTTGCGTGACGATCTTGCTTTGCACGTTCACTGTAGAACAGGGCATGCGGTGTAGTTGCTTTCGAACAAACGGTTTCTGGCAAATACTTTTGCGCGACGTTCTCGTCACGCCCTTTGCTCCTCGAAAAGTCCAAAACCAGCCACGTCCAGCGCGTCAATTAATGTCAAACCCGCCGCGCGACGCCCTCTCGTTATGCGATGTCACTTGAAGAAACGACGTGTGTGTACTATACAGGATCACTTTGATATGGATACAACGAGGTGACTTCCTTCCGCTTTGGCGGCCTCTTCGAGGCGTTCGGGGTGTGTGTAGCAGCAGAGCTTCTCTCTGAGGATGGCGCCTCGGGCCGGGGACGTTGTGTTTTGCCGCGTCAAACGGTTCTAAGGGTAGTTACAGCGTGGATGGAGTGCGTGGGGCGGTCGGTGGGGAAGCGGAAGCCTTCCGGCAGCCGCAGGGGGGGCAGGTGCGGGTACGACGCGCGCGTGTGCGCGAGGGAGCAGACGATGAGCGTCAGCATCGCGCCGAGGAAGTCGTCGCACTCGACGGCGATCTCGTTCGCGGACTCGTCGAGGATGCTCAGGAGCCATCGCGCTTGCTCGCCGGTGATCATGCGGTGCCCAGCTTTTTCGACCAGTTGCAGCATGGGGACCTCCGTCTTCAAGAGATACTTTGCGACGGGCCACGTGTCCGGCGTGTCCACCCACTGGTTGCCCAGCACCATGCAAACCATTTGCAGCAACCTCAGGACGCCGTTCGACGGCGGCTGCCCCGCGGTCAACTGCGCGGTCAGCTCCGGGTCGAAGGAATTGAGGATGTTGACGGCCATCGCGAGGTCTTCCGCGGTGGCCTCGCGGCTTTCGGCGACGCGCTCGTCTTCGTAGAACATGATCTTCGGCCGGGCGAGGGCGTGCATGCCCCGGCACAGGTGCGACATGCGCCGCAAATCGTCCTCGGGCAGCATGTCGACCATAGTCTCCCACGCCACGCGCGGCAGGACCCGGAGCAACTGCACGTACATGTCGGCTCCTAGCAGCGGGGTGTCGAAGTCCCACGTGTCCTCCTTCTCCTTCTTCGCCTTCGACGCGTCGCCCAGCAGCCGGAGGACCTCCTTCTTCTCCTCCACGTCCTCCCCCAGCACGGCCGCGCGTTCCAGGGAGCTGTTTGTGCATTCGAAAGTCTCGCCTCCGACCCCACTACGGCGAAGAAGGAGCGCGAAAAATATCCCCCTCTGCCCGTGGGCCCGCGGTAAGTAAACAATTGTCGAAGCAACCGGAGGCAACAGGCGGGCAGGGTCACGTGCTTTGCTTTTTTTTTGTACTCTCATGAACGGGAAACCGAAACCACGTGCCGAGCCTTGCGTAAAGGACGCAAAGTGCCTCCCACCGTCACGGGCCCAAAGTTAAGCTGGGCACAACAGGTGCCGAATCTTTCTAAAGCTGCAAGAAACCGTTGGAGTTGGCAGGCGCGATCAGACATGACATTCGGGGTACTGGATCGGAGAGAGGAAGCAAAGCATACTCGCAAGCGACATCGAAAGCCGTTTTTCCATCGGGAAGACGAGCCTCTAGGTCGGAGCCGCGTTCGAGGAGGGCCTGCGTGGTAAGAATTTGCTCGGCGTCTCGCGCACCAGAGCCACAGGGTAGCTTGGGCCACACGTAGCTTTATATCGTTAATTCTTTGCGATTAATTCTGGTCCTCTACTACGCAAGCAAGCGTGACGTACCTTCGAGGCTACATATCCGTCGTTGACACATTTCTATACGTACTTCGGGTTGGTAGGACATCCACTTATTTCAGCCTCAACGATGCGATTCTACCATTTCGAGTTCTTCTTTTCCACGTCCGCTGTTCATCTTGCTCTGGAGGTCTATAACAAATCGAATATGCTACGCTGTTGCTCATGAACGCGGTCAGTCCTGCTTTAGTACGTTCGGCTTCCGACTCCCGCAATCGTAAGCAGCATAAACGCAAGACGTACAGTTAGCGGTTTCCTGAAATTTTTGCGTGGACATGATCGTTCGGTTCGGTTCGTCTCCTGTTGAACAGGCTGCCAGCGTTCTCGTTCGAGTTTTACGATCTCAATTCAAGATGCACGACAGTCACCTTGAACAACTGTAACTCGTCACGAAAAAAAGGGCAAAAGCGACACCTTGAGGACGCTCACGCTGCCTTCCTTCGCCGCCCAGTGCAGCGGGGTCCAGTGCTCGAAAACGTCGTCCTGGTGGCGGAACGCGGCGCTGGCTTCGGACGTCCCGTTGCCGCCGGAGACGACGAGAGTGCCGGGCGGCGCGGAGAGCAGGCTGCTTTGCTCCGCGAACTCCGACTGGTCGGCGAGCATCAATCCGGGCCCCGCGGCGTCCCCCGACAGCTCGGCCGCCATCGGATCCGGGTACACTGCCTTCAAGTCGAGCTCCACGCTGGCCCGCTCGTGCATGGCCTGCGCCAGCCGCTCGCTGTTGTGCCGCGCGGTGCTGGTGGGGAAAGGCCTTGGCGACGGAGTCCGCCTGCGGGGCGCCGTGGAGTACGTCCCTCTGTCGCGGCTGGATGTCCGCCGGCGGCTGGGCTTCGGCATCGGCGACGCACTGGTGATGAACGGCCCGATCCCCGGGGTCACCCCCTTCGGCGCGGCGCTGACGACGAACACCGGCCGCGGCGTCCCGTACACCCGCGGTGTGCCCGGCGCGCCCGCCGCTGGCGACTTCGATCTCTGCTTCTCCCGCGGCCGCCCTTGCGTGCCGCTCTTCGAGCTCCTCGATACCGCGAGCGGGTGCGGGGTGCTGAAGCAGCCTGAATTCCCGGCCAGCGTGCCGCGGTCCCAACGCGTTGGCCCTGCATTCCATGGTTTGGACGTCGACGAGAAGTACGACTGCGACGGTCCCAGCGAGCTTCTCCGCGTGGCGGCCGGGGGTGTGGAGGCTCTGTGGTAGGAGGAGCGGTGGTCGGAGCGGAACTCGCTGCGGGTGGCCATCAAGTACGCCATCGGCAGCCCCGGGTCGACCTTGTCCTCCGGCTCCGGCTCCGGCTCGCGCCGCGGCTGCGGCACGTTGCCGCCCCACTTCACATTCGGGCACGCCCGACGCAGCTCCCACAGGTCGCGCGGCGGCGCCGCCAGCCGGTTCGGGCTTTTGCCAGGGGTCCGGCCCCTGGTTCTCGTTTGCATGGTCGCCTTGCTGCTCTTTTCTACTTTTCTTACCCCGCCCGCTTCCTTTTCCGGCCCCCCACCCTGCTTGCTTCAAGTTGTTGTGAACGGAGTGGTGCAGCTAATCCATGTGGTTCGTGTACCCAAAGAACTCAATATTCCAGTACCGGTGCAACCCTTGAACTTGGCAAACAGCTGACCCGTGCGGTACCCGAACCAAAAGCCTTCGATCCCGAAGCCCTGGTCGTCCCCGTGGCCCAGGTTCACGAACGCACGCATGCCGGCGGTGGGGGCCTCGACCATCTTCGCGTTTATGGACATCGTCCAGGACTCCGATCCCGTCGGCACCCCGTTCGGGTTGCGGAACGTGAAGATCGTCCCCGTGGCCCAGGTTCATGAACGCACGCATGCCGGCGGTGGGGGCCTCGACCATCTTCGCGTTTATGGACATCGTCCAGGACTCCGATCCCGTCGGCACCCCGTTCGGGTTGCGGAACGTGAACAATTCCTCCTTTTCAACACGGAGGCTGCCGCCGCCGACGAGTCGTCGGCGGGAGTGAACGTCACGTCCAGGCTGTTGCCCGCGAGTGCCGGAAGCCGGAAGGCTAGAGGGGGAGAAAGCAATACAACAACAAAGTGGGTCTTTTTTGTTGAACGCTTACGCCCGCCACAAATAAACCCAGATTCACATTTGCTTCGTGTGGGCTACAGCACTTTAACCTCCTTTGATCTATCGCAACTGGCAGTCTCCTGAAGCATTTCGTACAAAGCAGGTGCTTATACAAAAAAAAAAGTCTTCTTTTTTTCCCCCAAAATTTGTCCTCTTCTTCTGATGTCTACCTGCGAAGACACGACAGTCAGCCAAGGTATCCGTGATTGTTGGGCCCGATGGGCTGAACTGCGATGCGGCAATGCTTTCGTTGACTTATTGAGAGAGAGGCAGAGAGACAGAGAATATCCGGTAAGGTGGAGGTGGCGACAGCGTTGCGGAGACGCACGACAACGAGCCTTCAGGAAAAGCAGTCGGGAAAAGGAAACGGGGTGTGCTTTGCGTGGGACCTCGGTCGACGGCATCGACCGGTCATGAGCTTGAGTCCCAGCTGAGACTAACAACGAAAACACTGGTGTCACTGCTTGTAACTGCGTAGTGCAGAACAGGGCGACGAATCAGTCTTGTACTGCCTGGAATCAGGTACCTGTCGTGAAACCCCCAAAAGTCGCCCCTCAAAAATACTCGAGGGACTGCCTTGTGCTCATTTCGAAGGAGGCTAGAGGGGGAGAAAACAATACAACTACAAAGTGGGTCTTTTTTGTTGAACGCTTACGCCCGCCACTAAACCCAGATTCACCTGTGTTTCGTGTGGGCTACAGCACATTTACCTCCTTTGATCTATCGCAACTGGCAGTCTCCTCAAGCATTTCCTACAAACCAGGTGCTTATACAAAACAAAAACGCAACAAAAAGGGGGATATTATTGCGACTGGCTTTCAGGGGGGAATATGTTTCTTGAGTTTGAAGGGGGGAAAATGTTTCTTGGGTTTGAAGAGCGCGTGGTGCTTGCACCACTGAGGCCAGGTTATTTAACCGCGGATTTAGTGAAGGATTGTTCAGGAAACGGTCGCGAGCGAAACCCGACCAGGTAACGACCATTTCACTGTCTTCTTTGTTTTGTGATGCGAACATCACGAGGTGCTGTCCGAAGACACCGCCCACGTGAGCACTGTTAAGCAGCGGTTGCCAGATACTCCCGTAGCACCTATTCACGGGTTTGCAGGGGTAAAAAGGGGGGGGGGGGAAGTCGGAAGGAAGAAAGAAGTCGGCCGGGAAAATCGGCACATCCGCCACACGACTTTTTTCAATTCTGTCTGGCCAATGTGGGCCGCACGTGGCAACCGTGTGGCGACCAGCTTTGTCGTGTGAGAAGAAATGTGAAAACGGGGGTTTGCCTGGATGCTTTTCATGTAATGTGTGGTGGGGAGATGGGAAAACTGGAATGCGAAAGGCAACGTTCGAACAATTTTCTAGCGTTTATTGTGGTTTAGAGGTTCGGTGTAGGGTCTCCGGTTGACCATTGAGACTGTGAGGCAGGGTATTAGGTATGACTATACACTTTAACTACGGCTAGCCATGTTTGTAAGTGTTGCGACCGACACCAAGAAGAAATTCGCGTTGAATTTAGTCTTCGGCCCCCCACGCGCATTCATGTTGAGCAGGGGGGTTGGGAGCAATCTGTGGCGATCTTGTTGTATAAGCACCCGCTATGTAGGAAATGCTGGAGGCGACTGCCAGTTGCGAAAGATCAAAGGAGGTAAATGTGCTGTAACCCACACAAAACACAGGTAAATCTGGGTTCAGTGGCTGGCGTGAGCGTTCAACAAAGAAGACCCACTTTGTCGTTGTATTGTTTTCTCCCCCTCTAGCCTCCTTCGAAATGAGCACAAGGCAGTCCCTCGAGTATTTCCTCACACTGTCGGAGCCTTACAATCTTACCTGTTCGGCTATGGAGACTCGACGGGTGCGTTGGGCACGCACGGCGCTCTCAACACGTCGAAGCCGAGGACCCCTCTTCCAAACACAGCCTCGTCGAACAGCCACACGCCATCGCGAGCAACAGGTGTATTGCCGAACTTAATATCGCCAATCATCATTGTAGAATACCGCGACGCCTTGACAAGGTCAAGGGTGATATCCACGGTGGCCGCTTCCTTCTCATCGAAGTAGATCCTCAGCATGCTGTCGTTGTATGTCGCAGCGTAATGATGCCACTCGTAATCGATACGAGTGACGTCGGGAGACCAGGGGGGGGGGGAAACCCCTGAACTTGGCAAACAGGTTACCACCGCTGTACCCGAACCAAAAGCCTTCGATCCCGGGATCGGAGAAGTCGTCGTCCCCGTGGCCCAGGTTCATGAACGCACGCATGCCGGCGGTCGGGGCCTCGACCATCTTCGCGTAAATCGACATCGTCCAGGACTCCGATCCCGTCGGCACTCCGTTCGGGTTGCGGAACGCGAAGAATTCTCCCTTTTCAACCCGGAGGCTGCCGCCGCAGACGGAGTCGTCGGCGGGAGTGAACGTCACGTCCAGGCTGTTGCCCGCGAGTGCCGTGTCGAGGAAGTCGCCGTCGAGGGGATACCTTGAAAACGCTTCTGTGCGCAGGCACGGCGCCCTCAACACGTCGAAGCCGAGGACCCCTCTTCCAAACACAGCCTCGTCGAACAGCCACACAACAGGTGTATTGCCGAAATTAATATCGCCAATCATCATTGTAGAACCCCCCAACGACTCGACAAGGTCAAGGGCGATATCCACAGTGGCCGCTTCCTGCTCATCGAAGTAGATCCTCACCGTGCTGCCGTTGTACGTCACAGCGTAATGATGCCAGTCGGAATCGATAACGATACCGGTGTTGCCTGCGAACTTGGCAAACAGCTGACCGTGTGGGGATACGTAGCCGAAAAAGAAGCTTTGGTCCCCGTCTAGTTCAGCCCCGACCGCGCCGCCCAGGTTCATGAACGCGCGCCCGCCGGTCGTTGGGGCCTCGACCATCTTCGCGTAAATGGACATCGTCCAGGACTCCGATCCCGTCGGCACCCCCTTCGGGTTGTGGAACGTGAAGAACTCCCCTTTTTCAACACGCAGGCTGCCGCGGCAGACGGAGTCGTCGGCGGGAGTGAACGTCGCGGCCAGGCGGTTGTCCGCTGGTGCCGTGTCGAGGAAGCTGCCGTCGAGGGGGTTGAAAACGGCCCCACGTACCCGCCATCAATGCACGTGTACGATATGGCGTTGCCCGCGCAGAAGCCGTGGACGCACGGCTCGCCCGCGCAGTTGTCGAACCAAATGGGAGAGCTTCTGATTGAGCAGTCGGCGCTGCAGCACTTCCCGCCCTCCAGCTCCGCAAGCGTGCACAGGCGATTGCCGCTGTTCGCACAATAGTCCTGCGCGTCTTCGAACGCGATGTCAATTTTGAGTCACTCGACACCGCCAAAGACCCCCCTCGAGCTGCAAACATCGCCGCTGTTGCAGCAGCACAACCACTGATTGCCAGTCGCCTCGGACACACCTAAGTCCTGGGCGGCACAAGCGTTTGCCGTATAGTCTGCCGCATTAGCGCCCCGTGCAACCGCCAGACACACGAGCGCCAGCGTGTTCACGTATTTCATACTAAAGAATTCGTAAGTGACAGTTCGTTTGTTTCGCGGAATGCACCTGACCTGCGTTGATAAGTTCCATGTAGTACGCTGCTACTAATCCGAGACTAGAGGCATACTAATAGCTCTGTCGAGCCAACCCCACTCTTTAGAGTGAAAGTTCGCTTGAAATTCCGAGGTTTTTAAGTCTCCGGGTGGCCTTCGTCAATATGGGAAGATATCCATTGCCAGAACTTGGCTTCGCCCGAACTTTGCTTCACCAGAACTTAGCTTCTCTGCCTCACCAGAACTTAGCTTCTCTGCTTCACCCGAACTTTACTGTTACCCGAACTTTAACTGCTGCCTCTTGTCTCGCTGGGCGCCGGTCTCTACCGGCGCTGGTTGATTTATTAGTACCAAACAATGCATAGTTAAGGGTATAATTTTATCTTTAGTGTTCTGCGTTCCACGGGCCCCCTTCCGTGCGCGCGCAGTAAGTAGTAGTCTGAACTTGATATGCAGCAACAATCTGTGACGATGGACTGCACACGCCGCTGCAGACTACTTCTTTGTCACTTGGCACGTCGTAGGTCCGGGTCGAACTCGCTCTCTTCGTCCACTTCTGCTTCTTCTACCTCACTTGCAGACGTCTCTTCAGAAGAGTCATATCTTGCTTTCATAATAAACAAGGTGCCTGGCAGGTTTTGGTCTTCTGCAGATGCGTGGATACAGCAACCGGTCACAATGCCCTCGGACTGCGCGCGGTGTCCCTGGTCGCCTTTCTACTCTTTATCTACTTTTTCTGAACCCCCGCGCGCTCCTTTTCCGCTCCCCCACCTTGCATCCTTGTGTTGTGACCAGAGCTGGGCAACACTATTGCGTCGTAGTAGTGGAATGCTAATCCATGTGGTTCGTGTACTCAAAGAGTACAGCACTGGCACTGTGGCTCCGCTGCTCCCTCACCTAAAGTGTTACCCATAGAAAAAGTTGAACATCAATCGAGTGGGGTGCTCACTGCAGCGGTACGCCCAGTGCCCTGCAAGTTGTAAAAACCACCGACCACGCACAGAGTTTTCCGTCTCCGGGTCCATTTTTCACGGTTCCCTTCATCGGAGCTGATCACAAGCAAAAGGTCGTCGGGGAAAACGTCTGCTAGTGTGCCCGTTCTTCCCAATGCACACCGGTGGTTTCCACGCCCGGTGTCCAGCATCTTGCGTGCTCACCGTGCGTGCCGCTTTTTCGAGCTCCGAGAACGCACTTTGCAAGTCGGCAAAAGGGGAAAAAACGCATAGGAGGCAAAGAGGAGCGAACTCGGACTTTTTGGTGCTTCGACCATCTTTATTTCCGTTCCGGATGAAGAACGCATCGCATGACTGGACGAGCATTGGTCGGGGCACGTCATAATGGACTATTACCTGAGTTTGCGATTCCGAGTACGGATTTTGTGGTTGGGTTTGAACTAGGGTGCGGGAAGGAGGAACGGAGGAGGGAGGGAACGGGAGACGCGTCGGGGAGGTGGACGAAATCCTGGGCGGAACACCGCCTGCCTTTTCGGGTCACCTGCTCAATTTTTTTGGACCGAAAGCAGCGCATTTTTTTCACCTATCGTAAAGCATGGGTTCCTTGATGTGGACGCCAGCTCGGTACCTTCTGCCCCCCACCACTCCGCCCTGAAAAACAAAGGGAGGGATTGTTGTCAAAGATGGGCTGGCCGCATCGGTTCCGGGGCTTGCAAGAACGTGCTTGGAATGGCTATGTGCTCAACACCGCACTGGTCCCGTCTGCGCCGTGTTTCGGTCATTTAAGCCACGGACACACAAGGCGGACCATCATCAGCGCGGAACCTGAGTGTCTGCAGACAGGACTGCGGTGTGAGTCTGGTTTGTCGGGCGGCTGTTCGTAGCTCGGCACAGCCAGGACCACCCGTGCTACTGGCTGGATCAGGTGAATTGCTGTCTGCTTCCCACTTACGGTGGATAGTCTGATTCGACGTTGGAGCCGGGTGAAGATCCTTCGACTTGATGCGATAAAGCCCCCTCCGGCCGGCTCATCTCTGATGCAAAAAAGAACACTTAATAAGGACACACAAGCTCGCTGGCAGCCCGCCAGCCAGACGGCGGGAAGGCAGGAGCGGTGCCGAGGTTAGGTGGGTTGAAATTAAAAAAAAAAGAGGAGTTGTGTACGGGAGGAGTTTCCTTGCAGGAAGCTAGCCGCTTCGCAGATCTCGAAGCTGCGAACCAAACCAAGTTGGCCTGGTGGTGAGGGGGGTGAGAGGTACTCGCGTCGAATCAAAGTTAGGATTGAGATGGCGACCAGCTTGCGGCCAAGCCAAACAACTGTTCGTCAAGTGTGTTGAGCGATTGTACAATACAAACTGGGTCAATCATGCCGAGCACAGACACATACACTCAATCGGACGCCTGTGCAACTGCACGCCGCAATTCCCGGCCAGCACCCGTGTACTGCCAAATCAATTGCTAACGCCGACTGCCAACAAGTTGTGAATGTCGGATCGTCAATCGTACTGAAAGAAAGGAAGAAACGCGGACAGCCAACAGCTCACCGAAGACTGGTGACTCGGAGGGGGCTGCTGCTCCACCGTAGGGCTAGCTGGGCTTGGCGCTGTGGCGCGGGGGGGGGGAATGGAGGAAGGGAGGTTACTTTAGACGGGCGGCAGCGGCTGGGCGGCCTCGGGAGTCGGGTGGACTTCGACGCGGATCGCTTCGTTTGAGGCAGCGTCCGGGGTGAACTTGACGCTCGTGGAGAGCGAGAAGCGCCGGCGCCAGAAGATCGGGTACCACGAGATGAGGCAGACTTCGTAGAGAAAGTAAAGAGTGCACTCGCAAATCGCGGTCGAGACCCGGCGCCTTTCGCTGTCTTTCGCGAAGATCGAGCTGAACACGATGAACGCTCCGACGACCACGAGGAGGAGGACGATAGAGGTTTGGCGGACGTGCAGCAAATAGTCCCGCCGGGTGAGGTCCCAGTAGCTGTCGACTTTGTGGTCGACAATCACGTAGCAGAGGATGGCGAGCCCGGTGCAGGCGAAGAAGATACCGGCGAAAATCCGGTGGACGGTCGATTGCGAGCGGGTCGGCCAGCTAATGACGCCGATCGCGCCGATGACGCACAGGCAGCTGAGGTACCACCCGGCCTTCGCGATGCGGACGAGCCTCAACCTGACCTTGCGCTGCTCCTCTTCACTCGACGGCTGGTTCCTGCCCTTCTTCTCCTCGGCGGCGCTGGTGTCGGTGTTGTTGTAGTTGCTCCGGTGCTCGTGGTCCGGGCCGAGGGGGCTGTTGTCCTGCGTGAAAAGCTCGGCAATCGCCTCCCGCAGCTGGAAGTACTTGATCAGCATCAGGAACAGCAGGAAGATGACGCCGGGGAACAAGAAGAAGGCGCCGATGTTCTGCCCGTAGAAGAAGTTGATCGAGTCCGACATGTAGTAGTCGCCGGTTTCCGTCATGCACTCAGGCTCGTTTTTGCAGGCCCACAAACTGACGGCGTACGTCGTGATCCACGTGCCGACAGTGAGCAGAATGCACATCCCGTGGATCCATCTCGCCTCGAACGTGAGCTCAAACGGCGTCAGGTGACCGGCCTTCATCTTCTACCTTTTGCTTGCTCTTTCTTGTAAACTGTTGTCGGGCATGATGAAAGTGATCAGGCGAGATGACACGTCAACTGCGACCATGGTCTGATGGAACGATGCACCTTAGAAATGAAAGAGTTGATGCAGGGCCGGTACCGAAAATTCCTGGTGCTGCATGCGGTTGTTCCTTCGAGGAATTTTCACTTCTGCGGCTCTCTCGGACCTGAGGCGAGCTTTACTTTCAGAAGACAACAAAAACGAAAGGGTTGAAAAACGAAGACAACAGAGTGGCGGCTAGTGTGTGCCAAAGTTCGGGGGTGGGAATCTTAGTTGGCAGGGAGGAGAGGCCGCAGGCTAGTACCCTCGTCTTCCTTACCACTGGAAAGCATTTCAGATCCAGAAAGGCGGGAATTTCGGCACTCGATTCCTGCAAGATATCAACGCGTCGTTTGGGGAACCATGAGGAGCAAGGTCTTCAACTGAAAGACGATTCAACAGACAATCTGCACGAATTGATCAAGGATGGTGAAATGGACCTTACCTCTCTGTGTGCTCGTTCTGTAGTAGCACTTGTAGGAGTCGATTTCGCTGAACTTTCTCATGTGCAGCCCATGTTCCGAGATGTTCCTTCAACGACAGTATTACTAAAATATTGAGGCGCCGGCCAGTGCATATTTCGACACGGGCTACGAGCACACCGGCACGAAACCCAGTTCTCCCTATGTTGTGTGTATGCACATCACAGCAAAACCGTACACCGCGAGAGTAGGAAAAAGTAGAAAGGGAAACTAGAGTTTTCGTTGACCGCACTACCCTGAGCCCAAATCCTGGACGTGGTTTCAGGTGGCAAATTTGGCAAATGATCAGAAGGTCCTACTTGGGCGGTCCAGTTTCCTCACACATTGCATGTGGCTAACAACATATTAGCAACTGGGGGCCCTCGAGTATTTCCTAGACTGTCGCTGCTTGTTTGAAAATACGAAAGAAAGTGTCAACTACTACTGACAAAGCATGACAGGAATTGGCGCTTCAAGATCCGGTGTTCTAGAATCTCCGGTGCTGGGGCACCGGGTAGTGATGAGCGAAGACAGAGTCGTACGTACGCTTTTCACTTTAGCCAGGTTAGCCAAGGGGTCCACGCGGCGATTCTATGCGGGGGGTCGTAGCACACGCGCACACGTTTTTAGAGAGTGCAAGTCCAGCTAGACGTGCTCTCCTCACAAACCCACGCTTTGTTCTTCCTTATACAAAAAAGACAGGCGCTTCGTTTTGTTTGTGCGTGCCGGTTGATCGTTTTCCCACTTGTATTTACCCTGTGTGTATTCAGGTACGGAATTCTGATCAACCACCAAAACACGCTGCCTACGTCTTTTTAGCCTGCACAATACATTGAAGGGCAACCCACAAGATTGTTAGTACTAAAAAGAAACCCCCCCTTTTCGGGTCTGACGCCTTCTTCTGGCAAGAGTGCGCTGTCGACACACCGAGACTAGAGAAGCCAGCCATGCCTCCTCCGTGGACGCATCTTCTTCCGAGAGTGCTTGAAAGTACCCATATCAAAGTGGACGGATCCTAACTTCACCCACCTCTGCGACGATTGCTACGTCCTTGCTGATGACATCCGTCCTCAGTAAGGGCGCCCTTTTTCTTCTTCTCTTCTCTTCTTCTTCTTGCTGCTTGGTCGTAGTCTTTTGTGCAACTTCGTGTCACGTCTTGAGCAGGTGAACACACGCACAGGGAATAAGACAGAGTCAGTTCAGCCTTGGAGGACAGCGACTTGGGCTTGCAAGATTCAAAAATCTGTGAAACAGCCCTTTTCTGAGGTATTCCGCATGTCGGCGTCGTGTCATCCACCATACCAACTGAAAGGAGGCTTATTGAGCACGTGCTGCCCTTGAACCACACCCGTGCCTTCGATGTGCGAGCCTCACACACGACACGAGACGGATTTGGAAATCATTTGTCGTTCTCATTCAAGGTCCGTTGATCGGACCCTTCCAACCAACCATTTTTTCCGTCGGTCCCCGACACCACAAAAACAGAGCATCAATGGGGGAAATGCTCTCCGCGTCGCTATATTCTCATTGCCGCACCCCACCCGTCGTGATGGAATCGTTCCGCGAGAACGACCACTTTCAATAGGCTAAAAGGGAGCGGGTTTCGGCACGTTCGAAGCTGGTGAAGCTTCGGCGCCGCCCACGAAAACCCCCGATTATACCGGACGTACCGTATGTCCGGCTCGTCGGAATAGGGTTAATCTTTAGACAGCACTGCCTCTCATGCGCGCGATTGTCGGAATAGGGGTAATCTTTAGACAGAACACCGCCTCTCATACGCGCGATTGTTCCTAGCATCAAGGGGCCATATAGGGGGTCATCTTATTTCTAGTGTTGCGGAAAGAGCAACCTTCGGCATACGACATTTCATAAAGACGCTGGTTGACCTTAGAGGCTGGAGGGGGAAGGGAACATGCAACAGGGAATAGCTCGTGTCGTGTGGCAGTTAGTGATAAAGGATAAAACAATTTTTGAAGGCGATCGTCTTGGTGGGCGTTGACACGCCCAAACCATTCCTTTCATCCCGTTCGCAATTTCGTTAGCTGTTAGGTTGAATTGGCTTCACGCTTTCCCTTTGATGGCATACGTGTTGCGCCTACACTAAAGTTCGCTTGAAATTCCGGGGGTTTAGGGTCTCCGTGTGATTGTTGATGGTGACTTCTGCCTCATAACGCGCTTCGGAGGGTTTCGGTGGTGATTGGGTGCTTGTACTTGCGAGGTTCCAAATTTTTACAAGACTACACGAAGGTGACCGGGAATTTAAAGTCTCCGGTTGACCGTGGAGGCTTGGAGCGGAGGTGGAGAGAGGTGGGACCAGAGGGGGGAGTTGCTCGGTCGGGTGATGTGTCCCTCCGTCGTGAAACCTTGTTGGGGGGGTCCCCCTGACGCGTGTAGAAGTTGCTTGAAATATATTGCTGGAGCGATGGCTTTTCTACTTCAGCGTGAAAGGTCGGGGAAGCTTCGACTCTAGTTTTAGCCAAATGCAATGTGTGAGGAACCTGAACCGCCCGAGTAGGATGGAGGCCTTCTGATCATGCTCATTTGCAGGTTGCCACCTGAAACCATGTCTAGGATTTGGGTCCAGGGTAGTCAACGAAACCTTGAGGGTTGCTACAACGAGCTCTGTTGATGCTGCACGACGTGTTGCCGTTTTCGCGGGGATGAGCCGATGGTGAACGAGCGCGTGGAACAGCGGCGCGTACGTGAGGAAGCACAGTTCGAAGAAGACGTAAATCATGATCTCGCAGCCAGCGCCTGTGCGGGTCGAGCACAGTCACCGAAACGATCTCAGCGCCCGCCATCACGTAAGCCGTAGTCAGGGCCCCCGATGCGCAATGCCAGCAGTCGAATGGCGCCCTTGTTGTGTTAGTGAGGAGTCATGTGCATGCAAATGAGTACCACACTATGCCAGCTTTTTGCTACCCCAGGATCGCTAGTCCTCATTATCAGCCAGGAGCGGGACAGACTGCACGGACTGTGTTCCCGCCCTGTTGACGCTGCATGCCATGTCGTTGTTTTCGCAGTCGCCGGTCTCCTCGGCACGCAGCGGGGCCGAACCGATGGTGAACGAGCGCGCGTCGAACAGCGGCGCGTACGTGAGGAAGCACAGCTCGAAGAAGACGTAGATCATGATCTCGCAGCCAGCTCCCACGATCTTCCCACTCCACGTGTGCGGGTCGAGCACGGTCACCGAAACGATCTCAGCGCCCGCCATTACGTAAGCCATAGTCAGAGCCCCGATGCGCAGTGCCAGCAGCTTGTCGAATGGCGCACTCCGGCGCTGTTCGAGTTGGTAATCGACGTACGTGAAGCACGTCAAAGAGACGCCCGCGCCCGTGAAAAACAGAGACGCCGAAACGTCGTGCACGGTGCCTTCCGCGTGGATTGGCCAGCAGCACACCATCATGCCGCCGGCCGCCGCGAAGAACGAGCAGACCCACGCGAACTTGCTGACCGAATCCACCCGCGGCCCCGCCCGCGGCGAGGCGTCGTCGTCGGGCTGGGTCCGCTGCAGCCATTCCATTTGGTCGAACCGCTTGATCGTCAGCGCCGCGACCAAGCAGATGACCGCCGGAAACAGCAGCGAGGCGCCGATGTTCGACGCGTACGCGTAGTTGAGCGAGTTCGAGAGGTAGAACTTCTCGGTCTTCGTCATGCAGTTTTTGTCGTGCTTGCAGCCCCACAGTGCGACCGGGTACGTGACGCAGAACGTCCCGACCGAAAACGCGATGAACAGCCGGTGGACCCACTTCGCATGGAAGGTTATCTCGGTGCGCTCTGCTGACGACATCATCCCCGCCGTGCCCCGTAACCTCCCCCCGAGCCCTGATCACAACTTCGAGAGTCTTTCGAAAGCCGAGTGCCGGCGCTAATACACTCCTTGCTGCTGCGTGAGCGCGAAGGAAAGAGCAAAAATGAGAAAATGAAGCTCCGGTTGCCCGATCGGAAACGGCGATAAACGGCGGAGTGGATCCAATGGAGCGGGACTGGGCCATCCTCGGTCCGCTCCGCGAAAGCTACTGGGTTTCCTGCTTCCCGGGAGCTTCGTAAGACCTACCGCGAAATCACCCACGCAAAACCTGACCTTTTCTTCACACGAACTTGAGCAGGGCTCATTGGCTGGTTGTTTGGCGCTTCTTCTTTGTTCTGCATCACTTCGTCCCTCTGTTGTGCAGAAGCCTACCCGCCCTGTGTTGGTTCTACGTACATCCGATGCAAAAGACACTTTAAAACGTACAGCGTTGGCACAACAGAACAGTAAGCGTGCAGACGGTTGTCTACATGGAAGGTTTGTGACCTTTTCTGCACGTCTTTTGCAATGGGACGGCCGATGTACTTGAAACGACAGCGGAACGGTGGAAAGCAACACTGTCTGACCATTGACAAAAGTAAAAGAAAGTGAAGGATTGAAAATGTGAACAGGTGCCGGGACAACGGGAAGAGAGAAGTGTGTATGCTTGCGCCGTTCAGAAACCGAGCCTTTGGGCGACGTGCGCTTGCGACTTGTGTCGCTTGGAGCTTGAATGCGAAGAAAGCGTTCCGCTTGAGTGGTTCGTTCGCCGGATCTGCTCGCCCACGGCGGGACAACTCCAAAGCGGACACGCTCGAAGAAAAAAAGGTTATTCTACTGGTATCCAGCCCGCGAGCGCTAGAAGCGGGTGCACCGGCTGATCCTCCTAATGTGCAAACGGTTGCTAACAAAGGCGCACGAGCGACACCGAGGTCTCCTTGTACAAAGAAACCTGGTTGTGCATTCATGCAACGCCATGCAACAACGACCAGGAAACCCTCTTCAGGGCCCCGTCACACACACTCATCACTACGATACCCGAGAGCCCTCTCACAGCACCTTCGAGAAGGTCAGAAACCCTCCGTGCACCCTAAGGTGAGGCTGGGCGACACCACGTCGTACGGCGAAGATTTGCAACCGTCCTCGAGCAAGCTGGGCTTTGACACGGGGATACACACCGTATATCGCCATGCATTGCTAGTGCACCGACGAATGGCGAATTCAGAGGAAAAAAGAAGCGGTGATGATTGAGGGGGTTTTCATTTAGAGAATTGCGTTGTTGCGGCCCAAAAGCTTCCCTTTCCTGAACGTAGGGGGCTCATTCAGGATGCGGGAAGGGGCTATGCTGCGGCGTGCACACGAGTGCGCGAATTGGAGTATTCGGGTGGGTCGACGGTAGCCATAGGCTGGTAGTGGGGCCGGGTGACGATGGCACATCCATCCAGGTTTTGTCCCAGCCCTATCTATAGCCGTCGTAGGACTGTTTCCAAAGAAATGGGAAAGACCCCCCCCCCCGGACACCGCCAGGGAACGCGTCCCTCTGTCCTCCGGCGTTTGAGCGCATGTGTCGGCGAGCGTGGCAATTGGATGGTTGGTTCTTGGCGTCCGGCAACAGGATCAAACCCCCACGGTCAGGACAAGCCACTAACCATTGGTGCTGGTGTACCCAGGGCCCAGATATAGCCGTTCGGTGCGTCGAAGAGCTTGGACTCGCCCCATCTCCATAGTTGGTCCGGGAGATTGGCGAACCAGAGTGAGGTGTGTCCTATTCAGGACCCCCCACTTTCTCATTCGCTCCTTCTCCCAGCCCCACGAGGGCCGGAGGACAGTGTCACCAGGTACAGTGGGAACCTGCTCCAGAGGTCGGGCGTACGTACCGATACGGCGTCTCAATTCAAAATGTACCCTCTGAAAGGGTCGGTTCGGGAAATCTTCTTTTTACAAGACAAACTACAGAGAATATTGCGTTTCGGGTCGGGGGAATGGAGGGGTTTATTAATAAGGACAGAGCGAGAGCGAGTGAGAGAAGAGACGAGTTAGAGTGGAGGGACCATCTTTCCACAGGGGCGGAGTTTCTGGTCGCCTCACTACCCCGTATTAGTAGGAGGCGCGCTGCGGACCCACGGCTTCGGCGCTGATGGCGGCACAAACCGTCGTCTCCTTTGGCGGGCTATGCGCATCGAAAGCATCTTCCGCTTGATCGCCCGGGGCCCGTCAGGGTTATTGCAACGACCCCTCTGCCCTGGAGTCTGCGTCACGTACATGCTATTCCCAGGGACAGACAAATAGACGAACCTCCTCCTACGCGGAAGCTAGCCATCTGCTGACAGGCGGCCATGTGTGTTTGGATTTCGTAAATCGTCCGTTGGGGCTAATCGCAGCTCGTCGCAGTGTACAGCATGCTTCGAGGTGTACCTACCTGCAGCCTTTGTGTCTGGGGTCCGTGCAGAGACTGGCGTGCGCACAAAGTTGACGGTGGCACGTGAAGTAGTTGCAGTTCAAGGTTATCTGAAGCAATGCGGAGGGTGCGGTTTGGGGGGTTCGAGAAGATGCCAACGGCGGTCGGTAGCCCCGGACGGAAAACTCTATCGCAGCAAAGTTTCCTTCCCCGTCATCCTCTGACGTTCCAGCTTTTTGCGGTCGTAGGCGACCCCAGGGCCGGGCTTGGGTGTAGCTGTACATTTTGTCTGGATTCGGGTTTGCGTGAGGACGTGTAGAAGGCGTGAAGCGATGGTTGACAGTGACACGTGGAGAGGTGCAGTGTGGGGTCGCCTGGAGCAATGCGGAGAGTGCTGTCATGCAGAACCGCTGAAGTGGAGCTTATCGAGGAGACGCTAATGGAACGCCAGTCGGTAGCTCTCCCCCTTTACTCTCTCTCTCTGGCAGCATACCTCGCTCCCCGCTCTTCATTGGAACAAACGGGAGGAGTTTTTCCGCCGAGCTTTCCCCGAGCAGAGGGCGCCCACCAACATCACCCTCAGGTCTTCCACCCTTTCGGGGTCGTCGCCGGGAGGCGACCCCCTGGGCCTGGCGTAGGTGTAGCTGTGGGTTTTGTCCGGCTTCGGGTTCGCGCGGTGGGACAGCTGGCGGCGACACGCGGCGTGGTTGCAGCGGGTGTGCGGCCGGGCGGGGACTGTCATGGCGAGGGGCGAGCGGGAGCGTTGCGGTTTGGCTTCCAGGCGCTGGTGGGACGGGCTGCTAGACCTGCGGCCGCCTAGTTGGGCGATGTACGTACGGTTGCCTAAAGCAATGCGTCGAGTGCGGTCATGCAGAACGGTTGGGTTGAGGCTGCGACAAGACGCTAATGGGGGGGGAACCCTCCTGCACTCTCAGCACACCTCGCACCCCGCTCTTTATTGAACAAGCGGGGGGTGTTTTACCGCTGAGCTTTCCAACATCACCCTCTGGCCTTCCACCCTTTCGGGGTCGTCGCCGGGGAAGGCGACCCCCTGGGCCTGGCGTAGGTGTAGCTCTGGGTTTTGTCCGGCTTCGGGTTCACGTGGGGACGAGCGGCGGGCGTCGCGGCGCGGTGGGACAGCTGGGGGGCGGCGACACGCGGCGTGGTCGCAGCGGTGTGCGGCCGGGCCGGGGCTGTCATGGCGAGTGGCGAGCGGGAGCGTTGCGGCTTGGCTTGGGGGCGCTGGTGGGACGGGCTGCTGGACCTGCGGCCGCCCAGTTGGGCGATGTACGGGCTGCCGAAGGTACCCGAGTTGCCTGCGAGCGTGCCGTGGTCCCATCGGGTCGGTCCTGCGTTCCATGGCTTCGGAGGGCCGAAGAGGAACATCGGCGCCGGCGCTGGCACCGAGGTTTTCCGCCTCCTCGACTTGGTTGGCGACGCCTTCCGTGCCCGAGGCGCCAGCGTCGGCACCGGGGCCGGCTGATGGCTCTCGCGGATGTCGCCACGGGTGGCCATCAGGTACGCCGTCGGGAGCCCCGACTCGAACCTGCGGGGCGAAACCGCGTCTCCGTCGTCGCCGGCCTCGGCCGCCCGGACGGGCGGCGGCACGTTCGACCCCCACTTCATGCCGGGGCAAATCCTGCGCAGCTCCCACAGGTCCTTCGGCGGCTCGATCGACTGACCGACAGGCATCCGCGGGCTCTTCCCGGGGCTTCTAGCGCGCTCGCGCTGCTTCGTCGGCATTTGCTTGTCTTTGTTCCCCACCGGCGAGTTTTTTACCTGTCGAAGAAGTTGCTGTTTAAGTGGATGTAGAGAGAGAGTAAAGGAGACGGATTAGCTGCACCGTGGTCCCATCGGGGCGGCCCTGCATTCCATGGCTTCCGAGCGCCGAGCAGGAACATCGCACCAATGTTTTCCGCCTCCTTGACTTGATTGGCGACGCCTTCCGTGCCCGAGGCGCCAGCGTCGGCACCGGGGCCGGGTGGTGGCTCTCGCGGATGTCGCCACGGGTGGCCATCAGGTACGCCGTCGGGAGCCCCGACTCGAACCTGCGGGGCGAAACCGCGTCTCCGTCGTCGCCGGCCTCGGCCGCCCGGACGGGCGGCGGCACGTTCGACCCCCACTTCATGCCGGGGCAAATCCTGCGCAGCTCCCACAGGTCCTTCGGCGGCTCGATCGACTGGCCGACCGGCATCCGCGGGCTCTTCCCGGGGCTTCTAGCGCGCTCGCGCTGCTTCGTCGGCATTTGCTTGTCTTTTTTCCCCACCGGCGAGTTTTTTGCCTGTCGAAGAAGTTGCTGTTTAAGTGGATGTAGAGAGAGAGTAAAGGAGACGGATTAGCTGCACCGTGGTCCCATCGGGGCGGCCCTGCATTCCATGGCTTCCGAGCGCCGAGCAGGAACATCGCACCAATGTTTTCCGCCTCCTTGACTTGATTGGCGACGCCTTCCGTGCCCGAGGCGCCAGCGTCGGCACCGGGGCCGGGTGGTGGCTCTCGCGGATGTCGCCACGGGTGGCCATCAGGTACGCCGTCGGGAGCCCCGACTCGAACCTGCGGGGCGAAACCGCGTCGCCGGCCTCGGCCGCCCGGACGGGCGGCGGCACGTTCGACCCCCACTTCATGCCGGGGCAAATCCTGCGCAGCTCCCACAGGTCCTTCGGCGGCTCGATCGACTGACCGACAGGCATCCGCGGGCTCTTCCCGGGGCTTCTAGCGCGCTCGCGCTGCTTCGTCGGCATTTGCTTGTCTTTTTTCCCCACCGGCGAGTTTTTTGCCTGTCGAAGAAGTTGCTGTGAAAAGTGCAGAGTAAAGGAGAAAGTTTGCTAGCTTGCTTGAAACTGCGGGGGTTACGCCGAGTGCACCGTGGTCGCATCGGGTCAGCCCTGCATTCAGCCCCGACCTCGAACCTGCGGGGCGAAACCACGTCTTCGTCATCACGGGCCTCCCTGATGTTGATTTCCACACGTTAATTTTTTCTGGGGTTTTTTCCCCGACGTGTGCTTCTCCACGTGTGGTTCCACAGGTACCACCTGTGGGATTCGATAGATTTTTTCCCCACATGCCTTGCACCCACATGTGGACCACACGTATTTTCTCTGAGGCCGAAAACGGAGTGGAAGCCCTGGGCTCCATCGACTGGCATCCGCGTACTCTCCCTTTAGTTTCCACAGCAAGGATTCTCTTTGCCAGACGCTGGTAGAACGAGGGAGGAAAAGGCGTTTAGATATTCGATCCGTTGAACGCTGCTGAACGCGTACGTCTAAAAGCCGCAAAAAAGACGTGATCTCGAGGGAAGAAGGGTGTGGGCCCTGTTGAAGTAACGTGTTGAGTGCGCATGGCGGACGAGCGCCATGCGATAAGGAGGGGTCCGCGCTTTGAGACGGTGCGCAAGGTAGGGGTGGGCGACACGGTGGAGTCTAGCCTGGAGCGAAAAAGCTGGAGATCAAAAAAGCGGGTGTCCCCTGCTTTTTTCAGGCGCACGCATTTCGGGCGTAGAGCCACACCCGCGTCTCGGGTGTGGCTCGGGCACACCTCCAGCTCCGCTGAGGCATGACTCCGCACGCACCGCTTTCTGCGTGTCTTTGATTCTAAAATTCGATTCTGCGGTTCCGTTGAGATTCGACTTCGCCAGAGTCGGACAGGATGGGAAACCTGTGAGAACGTTCTTGGGAATGGATGCGCTCAACCCTGGATCTCTTTCTGCTCCTGTGCGCGGTCTATGCGCTTTCCAGGGGTTCTCAATGAGTGCTTTTGCTGGTCTCTTGCGGAAACAATCAGAGTTTTCGAAGTTGCGGGTCATTGAAGACGACCCCCCCGAAAACTTGGCGAACGCGTCGGTTTACCTTTTCCGCGGGACCCACGACTCGATCTATTTACCCGGGCTCCGTCGCAAACCTGCAGGCCCTCTACAACCAGCTTCTTCGCGACCCCGCGGGCTCCGTCAAGTTCGTCGACGATCTCCCGTTCCCGCACTGCCTGCCCACCAACAGCACGCCGTTTTTCAAATTCCAGTTTGTGAGAGAGTTATGGGTATCTGTCTTCTTGTTTTCTTGACCGATTCATTCAAAGAAGCCCTCGCAGGAATTCGAAGCTCAGACGAACGGCGTTCTTTCGAAGGTCGGAACTTCTGGGAAAAAGCCCCCGTTAATTCGACATCAGCAGAAGATCGCATGTTGCGTTTTTTGGCGTTGCTTCAGCAAGATGGCCCCTAAAGATCGTGAAGTGCAGTCCCGAGACTGGCCTCGGGAAGCCCAGGTGATGGTTCTGACGCGTGGAACTTCGGTGTCTGTAGACGGGGCGAGGTGAGTCTGGTTGATGAGAAGGAAATGGCTGATCGCAGCTCGTCACAGGGCCAACGCATGGCTACGGTTTTTCATTCCGAGCAACTGCTCCAGGGAACCAGCTGCGGCGAATCGCTTTCCAACCATTGACCCGCCGTCACTACCTGGATCAACTGCTCGAGTCGGCTGATCACACACAGTCTGGCAGCGACCGTTCACGGCCTCAGAAGCTGGTGTCAAAGCTGGAGGTAAAAAGCGGGCGTCACACCCGCTTTTTGGGTGCGACGCGGGCGCACCCCCTTTAACTCCGGCTTCTGAGGCTGGACTCCACGCACGGTGATCGCGCCCCGTTTGTTGGCGCTGCGGCGCAACAAAAACAAAAGCGAAGCTCTTCCGTCTGTGCCGGCTCTGCGGGCAGGCCTCTACAAGGGGCTCTCGCCTGGTGCCTTGGGGAGCATGCACTGCACCCGCTTCCAAATAAGCTCGCCCGACGTGTCGCTGACGTCGCTAAGGGACTGCTGCCACAGCATGACGAACCCGTCGTCCCCTGAGGACGCGAGGGTGGTGCCCGTGAGGTTCCACGAGACCCTCCAGATGCTGTTGAAGTTGTGAACGCCCGATCCGTAGAAAACGAGGACTGTGTCGTAGTCCTTCGGCGGGGTCGGTGCCTGTTTTTTTGGGGTGATCGTTGAACGTCCGGGGATTTTGCTCAGCCTTGAAAGCTTGACAAGCAAGTGGCACACAAAAACCGTACCACCGCGAGAGTAGGAGAAAGTAGAAAGGGAAACTAGAGCTTTCGTTGACCGCACTACCCTGAGCCCAAATCCTGGACGTGGTTGGGCGGTTCAGTTCCTCACACATCATGTGGCTAAAAGAAAAACGGCGTGTGCTCCATATCTACAAACATGGGGCAGCAGGACACCTTGTTCAGGTGGGTAGCGTCACCTCCCCGATGCGAGTTGATTGCCGGTTGGATGCGGGTATCTGCACCTTTGTATGGGTGCTTCCAGGTTACGCGAAATCGTGGGTTTGAAACATGATTTAATATCAAAAGCCCGCTCCCACGCGGCGTTGACTGTGGCTGGTCTTTGTAAGGGCTGCCTTGATGTTACTTTGACCAAACTCACACTAAGCTGAAAACAAAACATGCGAATGCAGCCGTTGGGTGACTTCCCTTTCGATTGCACCTCGCTGGGCGACAGGTGCCTTCGCGCGCCTCCTCGTGCGAGCGAGTCTCGGAACAGAACTTAAACCTGTGACCCAGATAAGGTCTGGCTACAATGGGTGCTTGCACTCATCTGGCCCTGCATAGCAGCAGAGAGAGTTTGCCACATCCTCGATAAGATGTGCGCCTCTGCAACGACATCCAGCTGCTGCGAGGATACAGGATGGAGAAGCTGACAGCCTACCGGACGCTCCGGACCCGAAAACAGCATGTTGAAAACTCAAAACCCAAAAACCGACTGGCGAGGGCTACTTCAGGCGCTTCAGGCGGTACCCGCGGAAAGCCACTGAACTTAAGCAGACACACGCGCACACCTTGTCTCCACCGACGGGGTACAGCTTGTTGATCATGAGAACACCGTCCTTGCTGCAGCTGGCGATGAGATGGTACCGCCGACCAATGCTTGGTGCCCAGGCGACGTCGGTGACAGGAAGGGAGTGGTGGATAGCCTCGGTGGCCCCGGCGGACGCGGGGCCGCGTTCGTTCGGCTTCGTGGCCGCGGTGATCGTCGCTTCGGCGTTGGGGTCCTTGTTCATGGCGAGGGGGTGCCACTTGTCCCGCACGCTCGAGCCATCGCACGCCCACACGGCCACAGCGCCGCTGTCGGTCCCGATCACCTGCTCCATGTGTTTTGAGTTAAATTCGCTTGAAATTCCGGGCTTTTAGGATCTCCGTGTGAGGGTTCTCTTAGAGCAAGAAAGGGGCTATATGAGTGCGGTTTGTTTATTTGGTGTACACGTTTTTGCGGAAGGTCACGGTCACTTCTGGATTTTCCTTTAATGTTTCCGATAATCGCACAGTCAAGTTGCCTGTTGTAGTGGCGATCTTTTTTGATTGGCGTTCAGTTTAGGCTGCTCAGATTCGCTGCTTTATCTGCGTGGCTCTGCAAATGCAGTGCGGGTGATGACGGAGCTGTTTGCCGCTGTTTCCGGGGTTCTCGAACATGCGAGGGGAGAATTAACTGTTTTCCAGGGAGGTGCAGATCGATCTACTGCGTCTTCGACGATGACTACAGAGAAGTTCTTTACACATACGATCTAGTATCATCTACGACAAAAAAATGTGTCTTCAGAATTTCCCCAAAAACTCCGACCAACCACCAAAACAAGCCGCCTACGTTTTTTTTCCAGCCCGCAAGACTGTTAAAACTGCAAAGAAATGGCCACACCAGCATTTCGCGCTCTTCCAGCGTGCTCGGGTTCCAGCTGATGCACGTCACGCCGACCCTCTGTGGCGAGCCTCCTTTCGGCTTTTTCGTCGGCTCGAACTTGCCGCCTGGGTTCCACTGTGAAAAGTTGCTCTCGCTGACCAGCGTCTGCACGCCTGAGAAGGGTTGTGTGTGTGTTCTTCGTTTTACCGTCTCGCACGCACGCCGAAAGGAGTCCAGTCGGGGCCCTTCGCGCGTGTGCAAGGGGTAAGCCCTTTCTTCGCTCGGAGGTGGAGAGCTTTCCGGACGCAAGACGTACGGTAACAAACGCGTTCATTGTTATTAAAAAGAGACGGTTGGCAGCTTATCGTGCTATACCTGTCAGATAGGAACCACGCACGTGCGCACAAACTTAAATACTCGAGGGGCTGCCTTGTGCTTACTTCGAAGGAGACTAGACTCTAGTCTCTGGTCGCTACTACTACTAGACTCTAGACTCTAGTCTAGAGGGGAGAAATAATACAACTGCAAAGTGGGTCTTTTTTGATGAACGCATACGCCAGCAATGATCCTGGTCGTGTGTATCAAAAGATTGGTCCTGCCGGAACTAGCAAATGATGGTGCTGCCACATTGGCGAAGAACGCCTGGGCGGCGGGTCTGTTCCGAAGTATCGGTGCGTCGGCGGGTCAACGAAAAGACTCGTTTAATAATCGCAGGGCGGCAGACCAAAGTAGAGAGGGGGCTCGAAAACAGTCTATTCTTATGCGCATACCATCGTTAGAGGCCACAGCGAGTTTGAGCCCGAACTGTCGAGGTGCGAATTTCACGTCGGTGACGTTACCATTCGGCGCTACCGTCTCCCACAAGACTGTGTTGTGGGTGTAGGATTGTTAGTGAAGGTAACACTTCGTGTCAATCAGACCAGACTCGAACGAGGAATCGGCGAAACATTACAGCTACAAATGGTCTGCTTCGTTGTACGCCTGTCCCCCAGATTCACTTGTGATTCGTGCGGGTCAACCAATGCATTCTGGGTTGCACATAGCACGCTGTCACCTACTAGTTTTTAGTACCAACCAAATGCATTGGTATCAAACACGAAGCAAAAAGACGCACCTTTCCACGTCTTCTCATCCGTTTTCTTACCCGACGACACTTCTTGCCATATGATGATGTGGTTGTCGAGGCCGCACGAAGCCAGCAGTTGGCCATAGGTGGAGTGCGCCCAGCAGAGCTTGGTGATGGAGGCGGTGTGGGCGTTTGGTATCGCGCCGGAAGGCGTGTATTTGTACTGCCCCGCAGACGGGGTCAGGTTCCAGAAGAGGATCTTCCGGTCGGTGCTGCAGCTCGCGAGGCGAGTCCCGCTGTGGTTGAGGCACAAGTCGTGGATCAGGGCATTGTGGCCAGAAGAGAAGCCGTCCTGTGTTTGGTCGTTTTTTTTAGACTGCATCGAGTTGGGGTCCGTGTTTTTGTTTGTGCGATTCCGACTATCGCGTACGGGCGTACATGTTGGTCTTTCGATCGCTAGATAGTTTGCGAGGTCCAGCTTTTCACGTGCTATTGGGTCGGAAATCTTACTGGATTCAACGCATGCTTGATCGTGCTGCTTGAGAGTGTTGTCAGGGCAGTCAGGTAGGTTGCGCTTTTAAGTCTGTACGTGCCTGCCTTACCTAATTAAGCTTGCCAAAAAGTTCAGGTAGGGCAGACTTCACCTGCCTGTCCTACCTGGACTTTTACCCCTGCCTACTGCGCCCCTAACAAATTTACTCCGTGCCGAAACCCGGCGACAACACTGATTTCTTCGTGGGAACTTCCTTCAAACCTGTTTTGATATCTAACGGAGTGGTGATCGTACGCTATCTAACTTGACAAAGTGCACTTGCTGGACGCAAAAAGAAACAGGAACATACCCCAACGGGTGTTGGTTCCATACGGAAGTCGGAGTCGGTGCTGGGCACTCCCCCCAGCCCCAGAACTAGCCCACTTCCTCCACTCCCCCCCGCTCTTGAGCAATCCTGTTCAAAAAAGGTGGGTGCGTTGAAGTGTTTAAGCTCACGGCTGAAGGAGGACGTCTGCAGCGAAGCACAGCCCAGTCATTTTCTGCTGGTAGGGTTTGCGTTGCGACACGCTGCTTTGGGTCCTGTGACCCGAAAGGTGGGCGGATCCTTCGGGGGACGGATAGACACAGGCATGTGGCACGGGCACCTATCCCGAGCTATACCCGCCCTGGTCTGTTCCAGATTCCATGGCGATAAAAGAAAGAGGAAAAACACTTGCAGCTGACTGCTCACCCACGTTCCTTTCACGCGACTCTGACAAGGTAAGCTAGGATGGCACTTGTCGCTCCTTCGTAAGGGACCGCTCTGGAAGAAAGGGACGAATCGATAAGGCTGGGACAACGGGTGAGTCGTCGCTGTAGCCAGACTGGTTCCAAAAGCATGTATGGAAGTGGCAAGTGAAAATTGGGCATGCTGGCCCGTCTGGCCGGATGGTCAAATACGACTGATTTCCAATGCGTCCAAGAAAGAACTCCATCAGCTAGCCTTTCTGAACCGAACCTCCCCCATGGCAGTCGTGCCACGCTGATCATGGAACGTGGCTCCGGCATCCAGCTCTGAAATGACGTCTGACGCCGCCATATGCGACTCCATGTGATTCAGCAACACCTCACCACCCACCGTTTTGTAAGCCCAAAGCCCACGGAGACATCAGAAGAATGCGGTTCGATTGGAGCTCGTGTTGGTCGTCTTCCTGGCGTCGTGGGAATTCTTGTCGATCCCTTCGGTTGCGTGAAATCTGAACGCAGGTTTCGCCAAGCACCGAGCATGGCGTCCATAGGCTCGCTTCGTCCCAGAAGCCGCTCGACGGTGACACTATTTTCTCCTATGCTCTTCCTCATCCATGAGGTGTCCTACGTGGACGATGCCCAGTGCGATGGTGTGCGCAGTGAGGAAGAAGCGAACCCAGGCCGATGCGTTCTCAGAATCCAGTTCCCCCTGCGGGGACGAGGCACCAGACGAGGACGGGAACCCGTCATTGGCATCGGTCTGCTCCGGCATGTCCGACGCGGGCGCGAAGAACTGGTCGACCGAGTCCAGCGACGGCTTCCCCGCACCATCCACACACGGCACCGCCGCCGTCACCCACTGCTCGCCCATGGAATCGTATACGTGCCGAAACCGCAAGTCGAACACACCCAGTGCTGCGATCGACTGCAGCTTACTCGCAAGAACCGCGTTTTCAAGCGAAGGCGACGCTGCTTCGGCGTCCGCACCTTCCCCCACCTCCGCCTCCTCCGCATCGTCACTTTCATCCTCCGAGTCCTCGTCGACGCCCAGCAGGAACCCGAAGACGCATTTTTGATCCGAACGCGAAGGTTTACCCCACACGACGGCGCCCATCGGCTCGGCTTCGCCCTCTCCTTCTTCTTCTCCTCTGTTTCGGTCGGGCGAGCCACCCAATCCGACGATCCTCGCGTTCGGCACGCACGCGAACCCAGTGGTGAGGCCGTCGCTGAGGGCCGTTGAAAACGGGGAGGACGTGCCGCCGACGCGGTCGAGCCCGCACGGCGGCATGAAAACGCCGGCGACCTGCTGCAGGAACGCGCCCCACGATGCCGGCCCGGCGGCGGCGCCCAAGCAGTGCCAGGACGTGGCTTCGGCGGCCAGGGCGGCGACGCGCATGCAGCAGCCGGCAGCCTCGTCGTGGCCCTCCACGAGCTCCTTCAACCCCTCCGGCGCGGGCACCACCGCGATTTCGGGGTGGGTCTGCCGCCATTCGACGGCGGCTTCGCATTGCAGGCAAAACGCGGCCGAGTGCCCGCCGCGCGGCGTGACGCTGACGTAGTGGGCCTCGGGTTCCTCGTAGAACACGCGCCTCCGGGCGTGGCGCCTGCAGTAAGGCTTCCAGTCCGGGAGGAGGAGGACGGACTCGTTGTCCATCGGAGCGGAGCAGGCCGTGCACCCAGTCCCGAAGGCACCGCAGGCGGCCTCCACCGGAGCCGGCGGCAGGGGCGGGGGTACCGCCGGGTCGTCGGGCGCCTTGCCGAGGACCTCGGTGTGGTACCGCAGCTCCGCGTCTCTCTTCCGCTTCGCGGCTTCCCAAAGCACGCGGGCGAGGCTGGGCGGCGCCGCCGGCGCGGCCTTCAGATGCACGCAGGCGTGCTCGCCTGCCACCAACGCGTCGGCCCGGACCCCGCAGCGCTCGCCGACGGCGGCCGCGATCGCCTCCATTTTGGTGTTCCCAACAACCAGGAGGGGGGTAGGGAGAGTTCCCTTTCAGACTGCGGGAAAGCTTTAGTGTTGTGATTTGTGACGTTTTGGGGTGATTTTCTTGTGTTCCCGACGATGCGCGCCAGTCTGTTGTCTTGCGTGCGATCTTTCTACTGTTTTGTCTTTTAATTGTGTGCCTCGTCATCTCTCTTTATCCATCTGCTTTTTGCTGTGGGCTAACATTCAACGCCGTGGACATAATTTCCCGTTGTGTTTGCCGCCATTCGACGGCGGATTCGCACCGCAGGCAAAACGCCGCGCGGCGTGACGCTGTCGTAGTGGGCCTCGGGTTCCTCGTAGAACACGCGCCTCCGGGCGTGGCGCCTGCAGTAAGGCTTCCAGTCCCGAAGGCACCGCAGGCGGCCTCCACCGGAGCCGGCGGCAGGGGCGGGGGTGCCGCCGGGTCGTCGGGCGCCTTGCCGAGGACCTCGGTGTGGTACCGCAAAAAAGTCTCTTCCGCTTCGCGGCTTCCCAAAGCACGAGGGCGAGGCTGGGCGGCGCCGCCGGCGCGGCCTTCAGATGCACGCAGGCGTGCTCGCCTGCCACCAACGCGTCGGCCCGGACCCCGCAGCGCTCGCCGACGGCGGCCGCGATCGCCTCCATTTTGGTGCTCCCAACAATCAACCAGGAGGGGGGTAGGGAGAGTTCCCTTTCAGACTGCGGGAAAGCTATAGTGTTGCGATTTGTGACTTTTGGGGTGATTTTCTTGTGTTCCCGACGATGCGCGCCAGTCTGTTGTCACTGGTTTGTCTTTTAACCACTTCCGGACGAGCTTCCACTGTAGTGGTAGTTAATTAATTAAAGAAAGATCGCGGGTGTCAATTTCACGGGTGAGAGGCCAAAGAATGGTCGAAAGTGGTCGCCGTTTGCTTTAGTGGAAAGATCTGCCACGAATCTTTGAAATGAAGGCGGAAGTCCTGCTCCGAGCTCTCAGCGGATACCTGAGTTTTGCCACGGAGGCCCCGTTATCCCAAATTAACCCTCCCCCCCTCCGTCCGTAATTGGTTAATTGTGTGCCTCGTCATCTCTCTTTCTCCATCTGCCTTTTGCTGTGGGCCAACATTCAACGCCGTGGACATAATTTCGCGTTAGGTTTGCCGCCATTCGACGGCGGATTCGCACCGCAGGCAAAACGCCGCGCGGCGTGACGCTGTCGTAGTGGGCCTCGGGTTCCTCGTAGAACACGCGCCTCCGGGCGTGGCGCCTGCAGTAAGGCTTCCAGTCCGAGGAAGAGGACGGACTCCTTGTCCATCGGAGCGGAGCAGGCCGTGCACTCAGTCCCGAATGCACCGCAGGCGGCCTCCGCCGGAGCCGGCGGCAGCCGCGATCGCCTCCATTGTGTTTTTGTGTTCACCGACGATCAACCGGGAGGGGGGTTCAGACTGCAGGAAAGCTTCGTTATAATATTCTCGTGTTTTCCGACGATCAACTGATTTGTGTCTCCGACGAGGCGTCAGTCTGTTGTCTTGCGCGACCTTTCTGGTGCCGCCCTTTTTATTTATCTCTCTGCTCACTGGGAAATTGCTTTTTGTTGTGGGCCAACATTCAACGCCGTAAACAAGGTTTTGATGTGAGAGGTGTACCGTGGTTTAAGTTCAGCGCCACGCGCACATTGGTCGGGGTCGAGGTTCTGCTTGCATTGATTCGTGAGAAGCCGGTGCCGCCAAAAGTTGACCGCGATATATCGCCGTCGTTTTTGAACCTGCAGGCAAGGTGGGTCGGCAGATCGATACGGTTTGCGCTCGAGCAACAGCAATGCTCAACGGTTGCTCCAGCACTTTAGCCTTGCTTGATTTGCAACGAGGGAAATGTTGGAGACGCGGGGTAAATGGGCCCTCAGTCCTCTTTTAGTCTACAACACGAGGGTCAAATACAGCAGAAAAAGACGGAAAGGGCTAGGATCAGCTCCGTCGTGCGCGTGTGTTGATTGCCAGTTCCGTCAGCCTGAAACCCTTCTCTCTGGTCGCAGGAATAACCCAAGGTTCAATGACCAAAAGGGCGAAGACAATGCCGCGTGCTTTTACCACCTCAATTCGGTTTCGCGGATCTTAATCTCACTCGTGTGCCCCAGTCGATTCCTTCCGACCAACACAACTCTGGTGGCATGGTACTCGCAGGTTGGTCCAGATGCGCACAAGAATGCGCTGGATATTGGTATTGAGGAACTCATCGGATAGATGATACTGACCTGCCGCGAGAAGTTACTGCAGCCAAGGATGATTCAGCCTCGCTTCGAGGCGGCTTACCACCGAATATACCCTTAAACAGCGTAGTCCACACGATCAGCCTCCAACCATGTCCATGGCTCGGGCCCGCACAAGATCCAGCACAGGAATATCTCGCTGGATGCTGTTCGCAAGTATACTTCGGCTACTGCACTCCGGGGCACTGGGCCGCGAACAAAGCTCACCAGTTCTGGAGGTCGCTCAACATCGCCATCACCCGCGCCTTCCTCGAGTTTTTTCCTAGCCGCTTGTTCTCGACGAACGCCTGCGTGTGGTTGCGGTTTTGGGTGAGAAAGACGAGTCAGAGCGCAGGGGCCATCTCTCCGGGAGAGTACGCGCCTCATCAGTACGTTGATCAAAAGCCTGGTTGCCGCTTCAAAAATTGCGCGACTTTGGCAAGAAAGTCAGCAGGGGGGCAGGTGATGTTCGGTTCAAAAAGAAGTCGCACCCAGCCAGCAGTTGTCTACAACGTCGGTGGCACGGTTTTCTGCTGTTCACTCTCAAAAGCGACCCGTGCCACACAGACATCTAGACTTATGCTTGCCTCTTTCTGCGTCATTTCGCAGGTGGCACGGTTTCATGCTATTCTCCCGGTGCGCGTACGTATGCGGCATGTAGCAAGCAATTGCACACACGTTCCCGCTTTGCAAGAAGTCACATACCATGCAATGAGCCGCAGCGCCGACCAGATTCTTGTTGACGACAGGTTGTCTGTCCAAGCTGAGCGCGAGGCTACCCTCCATGTTGCTTTCGAACCCGACTTTGTGCGCTGCCATCGAGCGCATGCTCCGTCCGGCCATCGACTGCCCGTCCTTCTTCTGGCCTTTGCTGAGCATACTGGGTGGCAATGGGGCCAACTTCGACTGCACATACTGTATGGGGAACGGTTCAATTACACTACACGTCCAAACGCGACGGATTCCAAAACAATCTTTTTTCTGATGCTGCCGGAAATATTTGCTCAACAAATTTCCTTCTGAAGGCGGGGGAAGTTGCGATGCCGTGTAGCTACCAACAGTGTTTGCAATTCGCATTCTCTTTAGCATTTGAGATCGGGGCGTCGGTGCTAAAAGTAATGCGGGGTGGACAGAGTTGGGACCACTTTTCGTTTGCTGCCAGAGCACCCGGCTTCATTTTTGCCATCGGATTAATGGGCCGTTTGTAGGTCCGCTGTTAGGCTAGCATAGCTCCATCCTTGAGGAAAGCACGAAACTAACGATGATGATGGGAGGAGAGAGTTGTTTTTCGTTGAACGCAGTGCCTGATCGTTTTTAAGCAAAGCTGGATTCAGGACGCAAGTGAAACCGCCACGGTTCGCGGCGACGACCTTCTTCGCTTCCTCCAGCATTTCATGGGGGGCAGGCACAGCCGGCATATTTTTTGTTTGTGCGTACGTGTGTAAACCCTGTTTTGAGTGATTCTACTCAGCACGCTGCCATCCGACACTTTTTGATATAGACAAGCAAGCTTGTTACCATAAAAAAAACCAAGAAGTGAAAACGGAAACACACCTCTTCGTTGAGAAGATCGCTGTAGTGAGACGTGCGGAGCAGCTCGAGGACGGTGTCTGCCCCGGCGTACCCTGTCAGCGCCCGCGCAAGGGTGGGATACGCGAAGCTGACGACCCGCGACGCGTTGAGACACGTCACCGACAGGCCGACGCCGGCGCGCCCCGGCTCCGGCGCCGCGGCCGAGATGACGCAGATGCCCTCCGGGCACGACGCCAGCGCCGCCTCCGCCAGCCGCCTCTGCCCCGCCGGCAGCACGCGGTCAACCAGCGGGACCGACCCGCCGCTCCTCCGCGCCTGCCGGGGTTCGGCTGGGTCCTTGGGGGCGCTTGCGCATGTGGTGATGGCAGAGGCGAGGGCGAGCACGGGGTAGGGGAGGTCGGCTTGTGTGTCGTGGGGGATTGGAAGACCGTCGTGCGACGGGCAGCCGAGGATCGAAAGGCCCGGGCCCATGGGAAACACGGCGACCACCGTTTTGGACAGGCAGTCGAACACCGACAGCCGCGAGGACGCGGGGGCGAAGAACAGGAACGGGGCGATGTCCGCGAAGAGCAGCCGCCGGACGGTCGGCACCCGTTTGACCGTCGCCACCAGCTCGGTCGGGCGGAAGTCGACGCCGGTCGCTTCGCGCCCGTCTGCGAACTGGACTGTGACGTGTGACTTCCCGGGCTCGCGGGGCTTCTGGGTCTGGTGGCCGGTGCATGTGAAGGTGGGGTCCCCCTCGCTGTTGCCGGTTTGCGAGAACGGCCGCTCGCTGCCGGCGTGCTGCAGGGACGCGCGCTTCTTCGCCGGTCGCGGCGGGCCCGCGTCGCCGACCCTCTTCACCGTCGCCGGGAGCCACGAGCCGTCCGCAAAGCCTTCGCCGTGGTCTCCGACTCGCGGCTTCTCCGCCCGCCGCCCCTCCGCGGTCGCGTCGTGCACCGTCAGCGTGCTCTGCCCGCTCGCCACCGCCCAGCTACTCGCTACATATCGATCCTCCCACACTGCGATCGCCAAGCACGGCAGCCCTCCCCTCCGGCTGGATTCCGACATCTCCGGTGCCACGCTCGTAGAGAGCACCAGAGCGCTAGTAACCAAGTTGTACACCCGAAGCAACCCTGTGTGTGTTTTATTAGAGTGTAAGTTCGCTCAGGGGTCCGGGGCTTTAAAGTCTCCGGGCGACCGTTGTATCGTATGCTTGTAGTCGTTCTGTATTAGTGGCAAGTGCCCACTGGTCCCCCGAGAAGAAAGCCGTGTGTAGTTTGTCGGAGGCACACCTTCCGGGCACCCGACGGCCAGCAGCTCGCCGGTGGCGTTGGTGGCGACCGCCGTGACCGCCACCGTCAGCCGTCAGCTGCCCGTGCCGGCGGTTGGGCAACCGTGTCCGAGGTCAATACCAATACATCCATGGATCCATCCGTGGCAAAACCATCGCAGTCAACCACAAGCTCTTGCCCGAACTGAGCCTCACAAGAATTTAGCTGTGCTTCACCATGACTTAGCATCGCCCGAACTTTACTGTTACCCGAACTTTAATGCTGCCTCTAGCCTCGCTGGGCACCGGTCTTTACCGGCGCACGTTGATTATTATACAGCATTTTACAGAGTTGTACAGTATTGTACACGCAGTAGTGCAGGGAGTAAGGCGAGCGGAAGGTTCACGACGGGTTTGACACGGAACAAGCTAACCCGATGGACTCTTCAGACTTCCTTGCAACTTTTGTACTAAGAAAGAAAGCCGTGCGTAATATGTTGGAGGCACACCTTCCAGGCACCCGACGGCCAGCAGCTCGCCGGTGGCGTTGGTGGCGACTGCGGTGACCGCCACCGGGAACGTCAGCTGCCGGTGCGGCCGGTTGGGCGGCGGCGCGGCGAAGAGCCACGCACTGGGCCTCGCCGACGACGGCCTGTCGCCGGGCGGTGGCCTCGAGCTCGGCTTGCGGGCCCCTTTGGCCGGCGGCGGCGGCGGCGCCGCCGCCGCCGCCGCAGCCTTCGATGGCGCGCCGCCGTCCGCGGCGCAGCATGCGGCGAGCGCGGCTTCCACCTGCGGGAACCGGCGGAGCGCGTGGACGTCGACGGTGTGGCCGTTGAGCCACGCTATGCACAACCCGTGGGCCGGAGCCCCACTGTCGTCGGGCAGGAACGAAAGCGACGGAGTCTCGCGGGCGGAGCCCCCCTCGAAGCACACCGCGGAGCCTTCCACCGCCGCCGCCCCCGGCTTGTACTCATACTCAACCTCGCCTATATTGTACACCGCCACGACGGGCGGCCGGGACGTGTGCGTGAGCGTCACTGCGAGCACTGTCCCGCACGGTGAAAACAGCAGCGCGGCCACTGTGTACCCCCCCCCTGAACTGGGTTCCGCCGGATCGGCTGGTGCGTGGCGAGCGGGCGTGTCGTCGAGGACGACCTGCATCCGGTCTTTTTCGGCACGCGGCCCGTCGGCGTCGGGCGGCGGCGGCGGCGCCGCGGCCTGCGGCAGGGACGGCCTTTTTTCGGCCTTCGTCGCGACCGCCGCCAGCGGGAAGCTGACGACCGCGAGCCGGGTGCCGTCGGAGACGGCGACGACGGGAACCGTCACGTGCGAGGCGGAAATGGCGGAGACGGGGTTCGCGAGGATCTCGTTGGAGAGGAGGGTGGTTTCGGCGTACAGGACGCCCATGCGCTCCAGGCGGCCGTCGGACCGGCCGACGTAGAGGTCGGTGTCGACGACGGAGACCGGGCACGTCCTGCTGACCCCTTCCACGGCGATGTCCTCGCCGGCGACCCGCTTCCGCCAGTCCTCGCACCGCGCCTTTGCAGGCTCGGTGTACGAGGCGCGCGCGCTCTCGGTGATCCTGCCGATCGCCGCCCACGTCTCCTCCAACACGAGGTCCACCACCTTACGGGCGGCCCGTTCCGCCTTCGGCTCATCCGGGATGCGATACGCCCCCGTTGGGGCTGCCATCTCAACCTTCTCTTGTTATTGTTTGATCTTTTATTGTGCTTTTTTTTTGTATAAGCACCTGCTTTGTAGGAAATGCTTGAGGAGACTGCCAGTTGCGATAGATCAAAGGAGGTAAATGTGCTGTAGCCCACACGAAACACAGGTAACCCTGGGTTTAGTGGCGGGCGTAAGCGTTCAACAAATCCTTTCAACCTTTTGTTGTTTCCGGATGATTGTTGTTTTGGGGACTGCTTTTCTTTATTGGCGGCGAGATCTGCATCCGGTCTTTTTTTTCGGCGCGCGGCCCATGTCGGCGTCGGGCGGCGGCGTGCTGCAGGCGGACGACCTTTTTTCGGCCTTCGTCGCGACCGCCGCCAGCGGGAAGCTGACGACCGCCAGCCGGGTGCCGTCGGCGACGGCGACGACGGGAACCGTCACGTGCGAGGCGGAAACGGCGGAGACGGGGTTCGCGAGGATCTCGTTGGAGAGGAGGGTGGTTTCGGCGTACAGGACGCCCATGCGCTCCAGGCGGCCGACGTAGAGGTCGGGGTCGACGACGGAGACCGGGCACGTCCTGCTGACCCCTTCCACGGCGATGTCCTCGCCGGCGACCCGCTTCCGCCAGTCCTCGCACCGCGCCTTTGCAGGCTCGGTGTACGAGGCGCGCGCGCTCTCGGTGATCCTGCCGATCGCCGCCCACGTCTCCTCCAACACGAGGTCCACCACCTTACGGGCGGCAAGTTCCGCCCTCGGTTCATCCGGGATGCGATACGCCCCCGTTGGGGCTGCCATCTCAACCTTCTCTTGGTATTGTTTGATCTTTTTTTGTGTTTTTCCTTTTGTTGTATCCGGGGATGATTGTTGCTTTGTATAAGCACCTGCTTTGTCGCGCCGTTGGTGACATCAATTGCACTTCTCGGTGGATGTCTTGGCTCTGGGAACGATGAAGACGCGATAGTCAATGAGAATTGTAGAAGCATGAGGCTCATCAGGTCGTCGAACGCATTAGCGGGCTGGGTTCGCCCATGCCCATCATCAGTTGAGTGTCGCTCGAAAGTCTAATCTCTCAGACTGCGTTCGACTCTTGATTCGATGATGATTGGTTTGCTGATTATCGTCAATCGAGTGGAATCGGTTTGTTGGAGACGGTGGCGACGGGAACCGTGGCGTGTGAGGCGGAAATGGCGGAGACGGGGTTCGCGAGGATCTCGTTGGAGAGGAGGGTGGTTTCGGCGTACAGGACGCCCACGCGTCCCAGGAGGCCGTCGGACCGGCCGACGTAGAGGTCGGTGTCGACGACGAGCATCCAACCAGTAGTTTGGATTTCCCGAGCATTTTAGGACCACCCGAGTGGTAGTAGTAGTAGTTCGAGTTTCCGGTTGGGGGCCCCGTTTTTCCGCAAAACGGTCCTGTCAGGCTCCTTTGTCGCCAACGGCCGACTCTGTTCTCGTTGTGGCGGCGTTTGCATCGCCTGGGGATCCCACCATCACCCCATGCCGCTTCGACACGTAAAAACAGCAGCTGGGAAGGCGGTCGAACAGAGCTGTTTGTTTGTACGTGCCGGGAGGGGATTAGCCTGCTAGCGGATGATAGTGAGTGCATATGCTCGTTAGGCTAACCTTCTCCCAAACACGCTGCCAGTGTTTTCTTTCGTGTTTACAATGCATTATGACTACGAAAAGCGACAGCTTTTCGCATCAGGAGTCGAAAGAAATGCTCGTGCGTGTCGTTTTCTTCACGGGAAACCCGTGGTCTCGACAACTTGAACAGGCACAAAAAATGGGCCGTCCACCCATGACACCTCTTCCATCCCAATCGCCTGTATTTTGCCGCAAGTCGAACGAGAGGGCGTGCGCGCGGTCAGCGGCATTTTACCTTTAATATGCGTGCTTCACTTAGGCGTGCTTCACCAATCTTTTTCTCTTTTTTAACGTGTGGGATGTCGGGGGAGGGGGGGGGGGGGGGGGGGGGGGATGCAGGGGAGGTGTGGGGAGAATACTCGGAGGCGCCGATGTGTCTTCGTAAGGCTAGAGGGGAAGCAATACAGCAGTTGAACTGCACCATAGTTTCTTTTGTTAGCGTTTTATTGTTGGTATAGAGGTCGGTGTCTTAGGTCTCCGGCTGACCATTGAGGCTGTGAGGCGGGTAGCATGAGGGATGTAGGCATGATTTTTAGAGATGAAAGTTCGCTTGAGCTTTTTCGGTGAAGGCTTGCACCCCACCCCCTGCACGAAACCCAGATGATTTCCCGAGTTCTGTGCGGCGCTACAGCTTTCTCCTTTGCGATTCGCAACGGCCGTCGAGTATTTCTTGCTACAAAGCAGGTGCTTCCAAAGACAAAAAGAAAAAAAAAAAAAAAAAAAAAAAAAGAGGACAAAATGGAACCAATATTTTTCATTTGTGGCATTTCCCTTTTCGTTTTTCCCCTCGTTATTTTTTTTTTCAGTTTGTGTCGCAAGGAAAAGCAGGAAGTTTCAAGAATACGCGGCCAACCTTATTTTTTTGGGTAAGGTGAGTTTTCCACCTGCCCGCCGACTTTTCTACACTGCTTGTGGGCTACTTTTTATCGCTGTACTGACGTACTTTTCTTCACTATGAGACGCACTTTTCTATATTGTAGACACATTTGGTCTTCCGCGCCGATTCAGGCACTTCCAAGCCGAGCATCACGCCTCGAGGGCTCTCCACAAGTTCTGTCCCTACAAGTAGCCTCGCTTTTGGGTTTCGTACGTTTTAACCATGGATACGTGCGCAATTGGTGTCAGCTTCGACGCCGCCCACGAAAGAAAGAGAAGAACTTGCATGTTCCCAGCCTCCTAAATGTTTTTCCTCATTTGATTTTCTCGCACCTTCGCTTCGCTTATCTTCCGTTCTCTTTGCGTCCCGCCGTCGGTTCGTCTTTTTGTGTGTGTGTGTGTGTGTGTGTGCGTGCAGAGGAATAGTCGTAGCAAGAAAAGTGGCGAAAGATATAAATAAAGCCATCTCAGGAAGAGATAAAAAAAGAAACGGAGTTGTAAGATAACCGAGCGGGAGAAAACGATGAAAAAAATGGGTTAGGAGAGGAAAGATGGATGGGGGAGGGGGAATAGGGTTGCAGGGGGAAAAGGGGCGAGAGGGGGAAGGGTGCTTCGTGCATAAAGAAGGGGGCGCAGTGGGGTTGTTTCCCAGGAAGCCGACGCTAACCATTTTTTCACACCGCGGCCGTCCCCCCTTGTGACGCGGCAATTGTCTTTTTCTTTTTCAGAGTGAAAGTTCGCTTGCGTTCGCTTTTCGTGCGAGAAAAGCTGCGAATGAAGACACCACGTGCCCTAACTGCAGTCTTTTAGGCCACGGACAGTTTCTCTGCAGGGTGCACGGAGGAGTCCCTCCCCAGAAGCTGGAGTTAAAACGACAAGCGCTTCGTATTAGAGTGTGAAAAGGAGCTTCGTTTTGTTTGTGCGTGCCGGTCGATCGTTTTCCCACTTATATTTACCCTGTGTCAGTTTTCGAGTAAGGAATTCCGATCAACCACCAAAACATGCCGCCTACGTTTGTTTAGCCTGCACAATACATTGAAGGGCAACCCGCAAGATTGTTGGTGCTGAAAAAGACAGGCGCTTCGTTTTGTTTGTGCGTGCCGGTATTTACCCTGTGTATATCCAGGTAAGGAATTCTGATCAACCACCCAAACACGCTGCCTTCGTCTTTTTGTCCTGCACAATACATTGAATGGGCAAGCCGCAAGATTGTTAGTACTAAAAAGCGGGTGCCACACCCCCTTTTAGAGTGAAAGTTCTCGCTTTTGTAGGACACCCGCTTTTCTGGTGTACCCGGACGCACTCTCTTGAACACTGGCTCCGAGGCTCGACTCCACCGTGTGGTGGTCGTAGAGTCAGGGATAAAGGGGCGGGGGGAAGCAACGCAAAGAACAGAAGACAGCACCGCAGGCTCCCCGCCTGGCTAATCTTCTCTCGTGCTTTGGAGGATCTCAGGGACGGACAAGCATAGCAAGACCAGGAACGGAGCCCCGCCCGCGGGGCAAGAACGGCGAGGGTATTTTTGGCATGAAAAGACGAAGAATCAAAAAAAAGAAAAAAAAGAAAGAGGCAAACGGGGGAAGGGGGCAAGGAGAGTGCATACTGGGATGGAGCATCGAGGAAGGCGAAAAAGGGGTGGGGAGAACAAGGAAAACGCGGTGGTGAAGCGGAGAAAGAAAAACAATGAAAGGCGGCAGGCAGGACGTGCCGTTCCTGGGGTACAAAAGGAACTTGTCCGGTGAGAATCTCTCCCCCCCCACTCGTTGCTTCTCTCCTTCAATTATATATCGGGATCGGGGGGGGACGAAAAGAAAATGGATGGAACCCCAGCGAAGGCTTCCACTCAAATCTGCACGGAAAACGATACTCGCACCACTTAAGTGGGAGTGTGCGCCTCCTTCAGAATGCAATAAGGCTGCGGTCACTCTTGCTCTACCAGCACCGATTGCTTTGCTGATCGGAAGTCACGCAGTGGAAGTCTGGGTCTACAAAGGTAGTCTCGCCGCTGCGATGTAGAAGTGGAATTCTGGCCCTTTAGGTGTTCTAGAAGTGGAAGTAGAGTCAGGTCGCTGTGAAAGAAACTGGCCCTTACTACCTCGTCCAGCTTCGAAGTGCGTGGCTGGGTTCTGCTAGAGAGCGCAGTACTGGGCCCCTCTGCAACGCAAAACTTATTCTCTGCACGCGTCGGACAAAGTCTCGGTCGATCGCTAATAAAAGCCAGCTCCGTTCTTCCCCGGTGTTTCGATTTCGCGCTTGTACTCGAAGTTGATAGTCTCATTTCTTTTACTTTTCCCGTCTTTTGGGTAAGTCTACAAATACCACGCCAGACTTCCCCATCCGCTGCTTGGCGGGGACAAGCGAAGAATGAACGAAGACCCTCTTCGTCCGTCAAGAGCGGCGACCTTGACTACGTCTCGTCTTACTTGTGGGTTTGGGTTGGTTGGTTGGGCCGGCATTCGGGTGCACACTCGTCAAATGACGCAGGCACCTTTTCCGGGAATATTGTGATAGAATGGGGTGAAGGGAACATGCACAGATTGCAGAAGCAGGTTCAGACTCTCACTTACGAGAGGCATGCTGACACTGGAGGAGTTCGTCAAGGTCGATGAATCGGCGAAGGTTTTGAATGTGTAACGCGGTGCACAATTGACTCTGGTTTCTACGTGGACAGAACGTCGGCTCTCCGCTTTGTGTCTCGCCTTGCTTCCTGCTCTCTGTATCCCCTATGTGTTCAAACTAGTACTTCGGTGTTCTTTTCCCCTGGCTAGTATCATTCTGCCTCGTCCCAATTGTGACGTGACAGCATTCAAACACGTTTGCATCGATGTTTCGGTGTCGGGTCCGTGGACACTGAGCGCCGTCAGGGTACAAAAGCCTCCTGCAAGAACAATTCGCAAAGGGGCGGTGCGCGACCCCCTCGCACCTTCTTCGGTGGAACGACATTTCGAGCTCGGGAGTGACACTCTCGCACTGCTACCCCCGCAACACGTCGGCGACTCGGGGCAGAAATACTCGGAGAAGCCGCCCGGTGCATAGCTCGACGGAGGCTGGAGGGGGGGGGTGGAAACGAAGCAACAACAAAGTATAGGTACTTCAGGATTTCAAGAGCAAAAAGGTTTGCCTGGACCTCCCGTATCATCGGCTCTTAAAGGCAAGATGATCAGCCTGTACCTTTGTGCTTTGCTGGTGGCTTCCGCCAATCTCCACGTACCTAACATACGGTAGGCCCTCCTTAGCGTGGTGCGAGTACGGCACGGGTCGAGTTTCCTACAAGGTGCATATTCGGGCAACTAGATGGCATCGGACGTAGTCTGGACCAATCTCTGAGCAAACCCGAAGGAGCACCGCTTTATTCAAGTCGTAGCATTTTTTTATTTTATTTTTTTTCCCCTCTTTTTACTTTTGTTATTTAGGTAACCATTTCATGTCGTGGCTAAAAGGAAAAAAAAAAGAGTGAGTAACATACGGCGGTCGCGCCTTTTGCCCGTGATTTTGCGTTTTTCCCCCCCGGTTCCTCGGAAAAAGGAAGAGAGAAAAAAACAATCCGGAGAGGCACAACGGGAGGGGGAGCTGGTTGAGAGTAGAAGGAGGTGTGTTTTTCAGGGGGGGGAGTTGGGGGTGGGGCTGTGAGAGGGGGGATGCGCACGGTGCACGAGTCATTGGAAAACAGGGTAATGATTAGTCATCTTACTACCAGTGGCTTACAAGTGCTACTAGTAGTAATAGTAGGAATGATTTGTGCACCAGTACGAATGACTAGTGACACTATGACTAGTAAGATATGTGACTAGTAAGATCACTAGTAAAAATGACTGACTAGTGACTGACTAGTGAATGGCATGACTAGTGCACCGTGTCGGGGAAAGTGTTAACGACGGTGTCTGACGTTCTGGAGACTTCGCTTTCCTCTCTCCTCTTCTCTTGGCCTTTCCACCCGTGGGGCGGCTGGGGGGGAAATCTTGGCTTAACGAATAGGCAGCACAGTGCCTCTCGATGCATGAGGGGACAGGTACGGCTGCTCTTGCAGAACAACCGTACCTGCGAGAAGCCCCCCATTTGCGTGCCACTGTGAACTGTTGGGCATCGGCTCTGCAGGACAACGACCGTCGCTAACCTTTGTTGATGTGCATTGCACCTCATTCCTGCTTCCTCAAAAGTGTTGCAACCCTGTGGTCGGACCGGACACTTGGATCTTGTGAAACAACACGTTTCAGACCTTTGACGAGCACAAGGCGTTCTCCGCAACTGTTGCCGTGTGGGACATCAGTTTGCAGAGTAACCGTGAGGTAGCCTAACTTACGGGCATCGTGGCACGGACTGCACGTCGCGTGGGGAGGAGTGGAACCGAAATCGAAGGTGAGCAGCACTTGATTGTTGATCCGAAGTCGTGCGTTTGGTGTTTTCAATAGATTCTTTTTTGAACTTTCTTCTCTTGTCTTAAATCCAAGGGTCTGTCCTTCTTTGTTCTTGTTCGGGGGAAGCCATGTTTACGCGTGTGGGACCAGAAACTCCGGACAATCAGCACTTCGTTCGTCAGGATCGTTCGGGCATTCAGTCAGCTGTCAACGGCGTACAGAGTAACTAAGCTGTCTATCACGGTGCGATCGAAGAGGTAGTCACCTGGTGACTAATGCAGGCCGTCGCTGCAGATATTCTGCATTCTAACCTCAAGAAATCATGGTTACCATGCTGCCGCAGTCTGTCAGTCTATTCCTACCTCTGGAGCTGCATAGAAATGCTAGTCGCTGTCTTTTCGCGGTATACTTGGGGATGACGAGAATGGACCACACACAGAGTACCGTTACTTCCACTACGGGTTCCCGAAATCGTGTGCGCCAGTTGTGTTGTCTTCGCGATCATTTTTTTGTTTTGTCTTCTTCATAATGAGCGTATCCTTCTGAAAACACTCTCGGCGGGTGTGGGGTTGGCGGTGGGGGGGGCTGGGCTTTGTGCGTCGGTTCTTGCTGCCTAGCTCTCGTTGAGACGCCATTGGTGCACGATGGAGGATTCGGCCGCGGCCAAGAAAGTCTTGCGCTTCGCGTCCGCGCTGCCGTCCTCGGCGGCGTCGGCGTCCAGCCAGGCCGCCTCCAAGTCGGCAGCCTTCTTCTCGTTCGCTGTCTGCGACGCGACGGCCTCTTTGCTGGCTTCAAGCATGCTGAGCAGCTGCTTCGGCACATCCGACTTCTCAGTGGCAATCTCGGCAGTCTGTGTATTTTTCGCGGTACGGTACTGTGCCCAGGGTTTATTCTAGGAATACGCGGGACACACAGGTCTTCTGAAAGCTAACGATCAAGTGGATCCTTTTTTTTGAACGCGTACTTTCGTGTGGGCCGCAGCACATTTACTAAAATGATTTACCTCCCTTGAGATTTCGCAACTGACAGTCTCCTCAAGTATTTCCTACAAAGCACGTGCTTATCGTAGATGGCAAACTTCTCGCGAGCGACCTTCACATACGGACAAAAAGCGAATCTCGTCCGCTTTTATTCGCGTTTATTCGCAAGCGCTTAAAAGCGAATTTGGTGGTTTTGCAGGTAAAACCCACACGTTGGTCTTTTCGTCTCGGTTGCCATATCTTGAGCTGGGTGAGTAAAGTGAGCCTTATACAAAATTGAAGGTGGGGTGTACCTGAGTTGCTTTCGCCAACAGATCAGACTTCTGCTGCAGGTCCGCCTTGAGTTTGTCGGTGGGGGGCTTGCCGTCATCAGCGAGCGCCTTGATCTCGTTTCTGGTGGCAACCCAGTTCTTGTAGAAGCTCGACACGACGCCGACAGACAGCGCCTGGCGCGTCTTGAACAGGCTCGTGATGACGGTCTGCCTCTCGGCGGCCTCGATCGCGTTTCTCTCCTGCTCCTCGAGCACCTGCACCCGCACCAACGGGTTTTCGAGCTTCTGGGAAAGAAGGGCAGCCCTCGGCGCTGTCATCTGGTTCATCGACGTATTCTTCTTCAGACTCGGGCGCGTTTTTCTCACCTGCGTGTGAGTGTGTGCACATGTGCGTGTTTGTGGGGGGATTGCAAGAACAACGTGCTTGGAATGGATGCGTGCTCAACACCGCACTGGTTCCGTCTGCGTCGTGTTTCGGTCTTTTGAGCCACGGACACATGAGGCGGAGCATCATCAACGCGCAACCTGAGTGTCTGCAGACAGGACAGCGGTGTAAGTCTGGTTTGTGTAGAGGCGGAAAATACTCGACGTAGCTGCTTCGACTCCGAATGGAAGGGGGGAAATATAGAGGTAAGGGGCAAATACAATACAAACACAATCTGATTTGTTCTTCGCTTACACCACCGTGTGTTGCTTTCTCACTCAGGACTTTGACCTGTTGTGTTTGTGTGATTTGTCGTGTAGGGGTAGACCCGCATGACCTCACGTCCGTTCAACACGTGGTTCGGTAGTTACAGCACTTGGGATCCCTTCTGTTCTTTGTCGGGCAGCATCGTCGAGCATTTTCTTTCAAGCTGGCGCTTATGTAAAAATACTCGACGTAGCTGCTTCGACTCCGAATGGAAGGGGGGAAATATAGAGGTAAGGGGCAAATACAATACAAACACAATCTGATTTGTTCTTCGCTTACACCATCCAGGACCCCCAGGGACCACGCAGTGGCTTTTCAAGTAGTCAGATCCGGAGGAGGCGAGAGATCTTCCTCCTTCGGTAACCACCCTCCAGGCGTCGCGTTCTCTTTCGCCTGGGTACCCCGGGTGTACTCGTCCGCCCTCTGTTCGTGGGTCGGCACCCACGCAGCCGTGAGCTCAAGTCCGTACTCTCGGGCCAGATCGAAAATGCGCGACAGTATTATGTTCGCCGCGTAATTCTTCGAGTGGCCCTTGTTCAGGCAATGAACCGCCGGTAGATTGTCTACCATCAGCTCTACGGACACTCCACGGTGCGTTCTAACGGCCAGCTCGAGGCCTTTCAACACTGCGAAAAGCTCTTTCAAAAAAATGTGCTTTTCCGCGAAGTGACCAAAGAAAATGCCCTGTGACACCCGTTCGGGCTCACCCTCGAGCAGCGCCGCCCATTCTTTTGAGGAGGCGTCGGACCATAGTCGGATCGACTGCCCCCCGCGCGTGCCCACTCGCGTGACCCACCGGTTCTCCCCGATGGTCGCCGTGAGGCTTTCAACTTCGCGGGCTGTCGACGCCGGAACGTTCACCGGCACGTCCCATGCCTGCAGACCTCCCACCGACAGTCGTGAGGAGAGTCTCTGCACGAACGAAAGAGCGCACCGGGCGTACGCCAAGGGAAAACGCGTTGTGTACGCGAACCACACCAGAGCGCCGAACAGCCTGTAGAACGCCCGGGGAGAAACGACTCCGCCCCGGAAAACGGCGAGTTCGGAAGACCGCAGCAGCTTTTCAACCCAAGCAGTGGCCATACTGTACCGAGGTGGGCTGCTGGCCAGATCGAACCGCAGCCCCAAAAGGTCGAACTGCGTGAGGGGGATCCCGTACTGGCCTTCGTCGTCGTTGAGGACGCAGTGCACCTCACGACATCGCCGGGCGAAACGTGCGAATTTCTCTTCCGGCCAAAGAATCGCCCACGATGATAAAATTGTCAACCCACGGGAGACCGTCAGTCTCCGGCAGGATGACGCGAGAAGCTCTCTGTGCTATCGCCGGAGCCCAGCTCCAGCCCATGCACATCGCCCTTAAACGGGCTCTGACGAAACTCCCACGTGGGCCCGCAAGGTTCATGCCGAAATACCCGCGGACGCCCTCATCCAGTTCGAACTGGTAGAAGTAGCTCTTCGCATCCGCCAGGTAGACGACCGCCGAGCTTAGCACCCGATCGATCACGTCGGGCATGGAGGGCAGGAGCATCGGAGGCGGTCGGGGCATGACAGCGTTCAGCTTTCGTCCATCGCACACGAACCTCTCCCCCCCGCTCTTCTTGGGAACCGTGAATGCGGGGAGCACGACTCTCGGATGCTCGTGTGCTACCTCCGCGACACCGTACTTCAGCAGGTCCGGAAGGTGGTGTAGCATCCGCCTCGAGGTCCCGCGCGCTATGGCCTCTGAGTGCCAAGAGGAGGCGTCGCGGACTAGCGCGGACTCGAAGGACTCACGCGACCTGATAACGTCCAACACGCCTCCGAGTAGGCCGTGTGTATCCATGGCAAGGAGCCTGTCGAGATCCATGAAGGAGGACGTGATGGGCGCTAAATACCCCTCCGAGCTGCGCTGCGCCGGAGGAGCGGCAAGCTCGTTGACGATGAGGTCGCCCCCGTAGGCGACGGTGACGAAAGGCGTAAAATCCGACGGCGGGGCATCGCCGATGCCCCCATGGTGCCGGATCGCTTCCAAAAACGCCGGGGGGGGTACATCCTGCGACAAAGCATCGGGTCCAGGATAGCACTTGGACAGGGGGTTACGAGGAGCTCTCTTCGGCGGCCTGTATGGGAAAACCGGTTCCAAAGGGAGGCTCACAGGAGGGTTGCCGACGCGCCTGCCGTCTCCCGGACGAGGGGTACCTCCGCCTCCGGGAGGTAGCGCACAAGGGCATCCTGGGTCGAGTGGCGGGACACTCTCCGGAGCGTGTCGAGGTCGACGCCCATCCTCAGGAGGCGAAACAGCGCCCCCCGGCGCAGGGAATGCCCCGTCAGAGCCTGGTTGGCCCTCTTCAGCGCCGCCACGACGCGGCGGAACGTGACGCCCGCGAAAATACGTTGACCCGGGCGCGTGGAGCGGAGGAGGGATCGGAGAGTCTGATCCTGCGGGGGTGGAAGGACCACGCCGGTCACCTGTCCCAAACGGAAAGGGTCCGATTTCGAGCCGACCCAGTTCACCGACCAGAAATCGGAGCTCTCGGTCACGTTTCGGGCCTCTCTGGTAAGGACATCGTCCACCCGGGCTGCCCCCTGCCACGCGAGGGTGATGGCCAGACGCATCACGGGATCTGATTCGAGGCGCACGGCGCGCTCCACATCCTCCTTTGTGGCCGGAACTGCCTGCTTGGTCGGCCGCAAAGCACCCGCCCTCTTCAGGGACCTGACGAAGTCTCGAACCAGCTGACTCTCGATCGGTCGACCGAGACGCTTCTCCGCGGATTGTACGTTGACCACGTACTGTATCGCGGTGGACGGAGAGATGGGGTTCAGTTCGCGCGACAGGAGACGCGTCACAAACAGAACGACCGCCGTCGGAACGTCCAACGGCGTACCGAATCGCGTCTCCCAGTGATGGCGGAACTCTAGGAAGCGCCGGTACACCGAGTGAACGCCGCGTCGCGTCGACAACGCCAGCGCGTCGCCGATGTACGAGTTGGCCTTGCCAACAAGTCTCTCCCGCTCGCCGTTCGACAGCGGAGGCTCCAACAAAAGCGCCCGACCACCGGATGTCGCGCGCGGAGGTGGGGGGAAGCGGTCCAGGACGCTCACCGAGACCCCTTCCTCCTGTTGCCGGTGCGCGCCCCGTCCGCCTGCGGAAGGGGGGCTGCGCTGTGGGGAGGGGCAGCGCGCCTCGTCTGTGGTAACCCCCGAGACCGGGCGGGCTTCGTTGGCTGCTCGTCCGCCTTCCGCATCGCCTGGTACCCCCGGCGGAGAAAGGCGGGCACCACGTCCTCCTCGTGGTACGCCTTCTGGAGGTCCGCCGCAACGGACCAGCCCGCCTTGAGGCCTGTTTTGAGTACCACTAGGCGGTGCAAGGTGCTCTCGGCGAGCTGCACCATCCCCTCTGGGTCGGAGGAGTCGTCCATCAGATGCAGGATGCACGAGAGGTGGTGAAGGAGGTGCTGGCCGTCGTTCGCCAGGGTCTGCGACCCGTTGAGGACTTCCGCGAAAATATCGCGGATGTGGACGAGGAGCAGCGACTTCTCGACCTGCCCGTAGGACAGCCACACACGGGGGTCGAGGAGCCCGGGGCCCGGGGTGATCAGCGCTGGTTGGGATTGAACGGACCCGCGCTCCAGCGCGTCGAGCGGGTCCTGCTGAAAAACCTCCGTCTGGGAGGGTGCCGAGAAATGTTGCCCCGCGAATGGGTTCTCCTGGACCGGTTGGGAGGGCTGCGTCGGCGCAGGAACGGGAGCCGGCGGCTGGGGGGCAGAGAAGGGCGCCGGAACATGGCCTGCCCCCGCGTGATGCGACCCGAACGGGACGCGAGAGGCATCGACGAGGGGAGGCGGGGGCGGCACTTCCATGCTGCGCTGGACAGATGGGCGCTGAGGGGCTGGGGGCGAGGAGCGTTCCACGAGCTCCAGCACCATCGCGGTGAGGCGCTCCACCTGGCCCTCCAGGCGCCGGATGTCGTCCGGGCGTTCCGCAAACGTCACCCGCCTCGCGGGTGTGTCCTGCACGTCGACCTGCAGGGCCCGGGCGACCTCTTCGTCCCCCTCCGGTGTTCCCGGGAGCGGAATCCCCGAGGGGGTGCGCGGAGCAGCAGCGGAAGACGAGGCGGCGGAGGGGTCAGCCGCGGCAGCAGCAGACGTGGCGGCAGTTGAGGAGGTGCGGGCGGCGTAATCCGCCGAGTCCGAGTGTGTGGCGGCCAGGTAGTCGAGGGGAGGGGCCGTCGTGGGCGGGCGACACTGACCGAATCAGCTCTTCGAAGTCAGCCGGGGTGGCCGTGGGCGCGGACGCGCATGCCAACCAAGCCAACACCCACTGCGCCGTTCCGCTCGGCGGCTGCTCGCCCCCCAGGGCCCCTAACAGGGACCTCAGGTAAGCGTCCGCGGAAGCGCCGGCAACCCCTGCCAACCGGATAATCGGCCGCAGCCGACCATTGTCCGGACGAAAATGGAAAGCGGACGGAACTTGGAGCCCCGTAGCCTGCTTCACCCACTCCACCGCGGCCTCCCTGCTCCACTTCATCCCCTTTTGTTCTTCGCTTACACCACCGTGTGTTGCTTTCTCACTCAGGACTTTGACCTGTTGTGTTTGTGTGATTTGTCGTGTAGGGGTAGACCCGCATGACCTCACGTCCGTTCAACACGTGGTTCGGTAGTTACAGCACTTGGGATCCCTTCTGTTCTTTGTCGGGCAGCATCGTCGAGCATTTTCTTTCAAGCTGGCGCTTATGTAAAAATATTGGTTTAAGTTCAGGCAGAACATTGCCTGTCAGCATCTCTTGCCCGTTCGAAAGAGATAAGGGAAGAGGGAAAAAGGGAGCACGACTCCGTCCACAAGGAATTGGGCCCCTGATGTCCCTTGGTTTATCTTTTTGCCACGCCCCCGACAACAGCTTGTGCCAGACGAGCCTACGAAGTCTTCACTGTGGCTGGTTCCTTCGAGATAGGCTTAATATGCACCACGCGGTGTGTTGCTACAATTGCTCACTCACGGTCGGAGGGGGGTGCCATACCGGGACGTTGAACTTGAAGTTGAGGGTCGACTTGCCCTTGGCGGCGGCGGCGAGGTCCTTCCAGTTCTTCACCGGCTTATCGTTGACGTGCGACAGCTGCGCTCCGATGAACTTGTGCAGCCCGAACTTGTCGCCGACGCCGCCGGGCGTGACGGTTTTGAGCACCAGCGTCGCCTCGTCGCAGAAGATGTCCAGCGACTCCGCCGGAAGCTTCTTGATGACGACATCCTGCACCACTTTGTCGAACGCCTCTTTGTCGTCGGTCTGCAGGGACTGCGCGAACTCTGTCTTCGACGTTTCGTAGTCGTCTCGCAGGGCGGCCGGGTACTGGCCGATCCAGTCCTCGTAGATGGCTCCCTTGGTGCGGTACCTCTCGCAGAGCTTCAGCAGGACGCTGTCGAACAGGAACGTCCCGTCCTCGATCCTCTTCATCAGTCCGTCAGCGAGCTGCACGTAGCGCGGGTCGTATCTTTCGTAGAACTGCTCGAGCACGAAACGCTCGAGGGCGGCGCATTCGGCGCCCAGCCACTCGGCGTCGTTGACTTCGAACTTCCTGCAGAGCGCCATGGTCATCTTGTCGATGGTCGTGTTCCCGCTCATGATCCTCGCGACCAGGTCGTCGATCGCGGAGTCGCCCTGCACGAGCTCGTTCTCGTAGAAGAACACCTCCAACCGGAACCGCACGGCCTCCTCGGTCAGCGGCGGCCCGTCGCCGGCCTTCCTCAAGATGCCAGACCTCGGCTTCTTCGGGCGAACGGGCTCGTTGCTGGAACGCGATACGCTGGTCAACGTGCAGGCACTCCATCCCTCCTGCATGCCCGGGGTCCCGCCGAAGTACTCCCAAGCCTCGGTCTTGTCGGGGAAGACGCCTTGGTGCGGCGTGGCGCTGGACACGATGCCGAGGTTGTCCATCATCCGCATCGCGGAGGCGAACATCCAGTACCCGCCTTCCGCGCAGTAGAGCCTCTGACGCTTGTGCTGCCAGACCGGATACCCGTTCATCTCTTCCGCGCTGAGGTTGTAGACGCCTTCGATCTCCGGCTGCTCGAAGCATGTCACGTACAACGTACGGGGCACAGTACCGGCGTCCTCATCGGTCTTCCACGTCACGTTCTTCTCGACGTTCCCCGACGACGCCTTCGCACCCGGAGAGCTAGACACAGGCCCGGGGGATTGCACTCCCGGACGCGACCACACATCGCCGTCGTTCCACGACACTCTGTCGGTGGTGGAGTCGTCGAGGACTAAGTTGGACCCGGCGAGGGTGATGACGTCTCCTGAGACGGTGAACTTTTTTTTCTCGTTGTCCATGTCGCCGAAGGTGGCGAGGTTGCCGGCGATGGACACGGCGAGCTTCTGCGAGGTGATCCAGTCGCCAGCGAGGAGCCTGATGACCTCGTCGGCGCCGTTCATTTTGAAGATGACGTCGAGCGGCGCGTTCTTGTTCGCGCCGCCGGCGTCGCCGAACGGGTCGTGGGCCGTGTCGCCCGCCGGCGCCCGGCGAGACCGCCACGAAAACCAGCTCCTCCCCGGCGACGCGTTCTCCGTCTTCTTCACGCCGACGGCGGCGGCCGCCGCCTCCCTCTCGTCCTTCTCGTCGTTCCGCGGCGCCTCGACGTCGACCGGCGTGCCGCCCCACATCCACTTCTTCATGGATTCGAACGCCATTTTCGGATGCGCGCGCAGGTGGTGGAAGGGGGGGGGGGAGTAAAGACTTCTCCTTTTCTTTGTTTTGCTTTGCAAAAAGACGAGGGGGTGTGTTTTTTTTCGGTTTCCTTTTTCTCTTGTGGGTTGCCCTTCAATGTATTGTGCAGGCTAAAAAGACGTAGGCAGCGTGTTTTGGTGGTTGATCAGAATTCCTTACCTGAATACACACAGGGTAAATACAAGTGGGAAAACGATCAACCGGCACGCACAAACAAAACGAAGCGCCTGTCTTTTTGAGGTGCTTGTTGCAGACTGTTTCGAGTTATTCAAGCAGCCGGTGGTTTTGAGTCTCCGGTTGACCGTTTGAGGCAACGTAGGGTGTCCAAGGGTAGGGAATAACGGTTGCAAGGACGACCACTGTCGGTTTGGTAAGCCTTGCTCTTCTGTCGCACAGCTTCTGTTTGTAAACGGCGTGGTCTTTTTTTTTTTTTTTAGCCACATGCAATGTGTGAGGAAACTGAACCGCCCAAGTATGATCATGATCTTTTTTTTTTTTGCCAATTTTCCACCTGAAACCACGTCCAGGATGGGCTCAGGGTAACGAAAACTAGCTTCCCTTTCTACTTTCTCGTACTCTCGCGCTGTACGGTTTTCGTTCGTGTCCACGTCTCCGAAGGTGGCGAGGTTGCCGGCGGTGGCCACCGCGAGCTTCTGCGACGTGATCCAGTCGCTGGCGAGGAGCCTGATGGCCTCGTCGGCTCCGTTCATTTTGAAGAACGGGGCTGCAGCTCTCCTGGGTCTGGGGATTTCCGGCGCTTGATTGACGACGCGAACAAGTTCTGTCGATTCATCGTGGGAAAGCTAAACGCGTAACGAACCACTCACTAGGAAGGTGTTGGGCACCGGATTCCAAAGGAATCGGGCAACAAAAGTTCCTACCCACCCACATCGGCTTGCTTGTCTTGTTTTTCGTGTCAGCGTTCAGCGCGAGATACAGGGGTCCTGGGTTCCCGCCCTCCGTCCCCCGGTGGCCTCCTGGGCCAGCCTGTTTCTCCCACCATTCAGCGGCTATCTCGGGGGGTTACCCCATCGTAAGTGCAATTCGTTTAGGTTTCTTCCTTTCGCGTTCATTTCATAGAATTCGTCGAGATCGTCCCCGAGTGAAGCGCACAAAGCATTCCTTCAACCCGAAAGAAAAGGCAAGCCGAGAACTGCGAACGTGCCGGGACACGGTGAGATAGAACGAGGAGCCGAAGACCAACTGCGGTTCTGCAGGTCCAGACCACAGGACGAGCGTTTAAACACGAGCCGAACAGTGAAAAACAAGAATACGGTTAAAGGGCAGGGGTAAGAAACGAATGTCGAGAACGAGGAAAAGAAACGAAGAAGACGTCAGAAAAAAGTGAGGGTGGGGGGAAGGAGGGCCGCAATGGGGTAGGGACCGACCGCTTGGAAAGAAAATAAAAGCAAGTCTTGCTGTGCGGAGCATTCTCTTCGTTCTACTGTTTTGTGGGCCGCACCAATGTGTCACTCGACCATTTCTTCTGAAAACGCACTTCGTTCGGGTTTGGGGGTATGTTAATGTCCTTCGCGTGTACAACACGGGGAATATCTTAGTTCGATGATTGGACAAAACACTGCCTCTCATGCAGGATGGGGACAGTGCTTTGTATGGAGATTCTCCGATTGTACCCCTGTTGCGTTCAAGCATTCCGTTGTCCCGGAAATGCTCCCTTCGGTCAAAAATACGAGAGGGACTGCCTTGTGCCCATTTCGAAGGAGGCAAGAGGGGGAGAAAACAATACAACTACAAAGTGGGTCTTTTTTGTTGAACGCTTACGCCCGCCACTAAATCCAGCTTTACCTGTATTTCGTGTGGGCTACAGCACATTTACCTCCTTTGATCTATCGCAACTGGCAGTCTCCTCAAGCATTTTCTACAAAGCAGGTGCTTATACAAATGCACGATTATGATTTAGGGTGCAAGTTCACTCAGAGACATTTGTTCTTCGCTGACACCACCGTGTGTTGTTTTTTCACAGGACTTTGACCCGTTGTGTTTGTGTGTCTTGTCGTGCAGGGGTAGACCCGGATGACGACACGTCCGTTCAACACATGGTTCGGTAGTTACAGCACTTGGGATCCCTTTGGTTCTTCGTCTGGCATTGACTCTGTCGAGCAGTTCCTTTCAAGGTGGCCCCGGGCAACGCGACCTCATAGAAGGGCACACAGCACAGTGAACGGAGACGGGGGCATCTTGGCCAGCCAAGCAGAAATACTCGGAGGGGCTGCCCGGTGCCCATTTCGACGGAGGCTAGAGGAGGGGAGGGGGAAGGCGGGGGAAACAACACAATTCCAAATGGGTCCTTCTTCGTGTTGCCGGCAACCACTTATTAGCTTCTTCGTTGAACGCTCTCGCCCGGCATCAATGCTGTCTTCGGACATGAAGCTGGTGAAGCCGCTGCCCGCCCTACTTATTGTTGTTGCCGTGGATGTTGAGGTGACGCAGGCTTCACCTGGCTGCTTCACCTGAGACCATTTTTTTGGTGTGAAAGAAGCTGTACAATGTCAAGAAAATCTACAGCTACGCAGCCTGTGACTCTTTGAGAGTTACAGCGCGTCACCTGTATTTCACCTACATACGTTCAGGCTCAAGACCCAGGGACAACATTGCCCGACATTAATCCCACATGGTATCGTTTCGTCCCAGATGTTATCGTTTCGTGCGGGCAGCGGCACATTTCCTCAGTTGTGACGGGAAGCCGGATGCCGGTCAGGGTTGTCTTTCCGCAGCACGACTCACGCGGACGCGGAAACTCTGGGCGGAAGCCACTGGGCAGACCATCTCTCCTGATTCCACAGTCTTTCTTTCCGAAAAAGTGATGAAATGATCGCGCAACGGCTGTCGGGTTCGAAACAGGCCCCTTCTAAGTTTCAATTAGAGACTGTTTGAGGACAATGTTCCCCCGTGCCAATGCCGATCAAGGACAATTGAGTGAAAACTAAGTTGCTGTTTCTTCCGAGACTTTCAGGTATTCTGAAGCCTGGCTGCCTTGAGCTGACGCCACCTGGAGCACTTCCAGTTGATCTTCTTAAGTTCTTAGTAAGTTTTACGCTTAAGAAAAACAAAAAACACATGATTGAGTAGATAGGTCAATAACCTGATACCCTCCACTTGTGCTGGCTCAGCTATACAGCAACAGACAACAGGGCTTTCGAAGATAAAGAATACCGGTGAACAAGCGCACACGGAGATACCCGACCTTTTTGGTGATGGTCAAGTTCCGCCTGCCTCGAAGGAGAAACAAAAGAAAAAAAGCCACAAGACTGGGGAAAGAAGAGGGGGGGCGGGAGGGGGGTAGGTGAGGTAAAACTTGTCTTTACCCGTTGCGGTTGCAAGGTAGGCCGCGGTAGCCTTTTACGCAACGCCAGCAAGGGAGAAGAGCGGGGCTAGGCGCGGGGGATGGGGGGATTGCAAGAACGTGCTTGGAATGGGTATGTGCTCAGCACCGCACTGGTCCCGTCTGCGCCGCGTTTCGGTCCTTTAAGCCACGGACACATAAGGCGGACCATCATCAGCGCGGAACCTGAGTGTCTGCAGACAGGACAGCGGTGTGAGTGTTCGTAGCTCGTCACAGCCAGGACCACCCGTGCTACCACCGGAGGATGGGGGAAGGGAAACAAAGCATCGCGCGCCGCTGCGAAGGAGTACCGCCAACTGAGCGAGGTCCAGCGGACCGCTGAACCTTGCAGGCGGCGTTTGCTTGCTCTTTCCCGCGGAAAACTAAGGGGCAGCAGCTCGAAGTGTCTCCCTTTTTTTCAGTCGGCTAGTATGGTGACTGTTGTTGCATATCATTCCTCTTCTGTGTGCGTCATTCATACTCACCCTAATCGGCATCCTTCAATCAAGAACGATCGCGTGGAATCAAACCCCGCCGTGTGAGTAATCGAGGCGAGGTCATGCCAGATTAGTTTAAGTATGTGGCCACAAAAAGGGGAAGATCTTGGTTTAGTGTTCGGGCAGAATCCTGCCTCAGGTTTCACACAACTAAAACTCAACGGTGCGCAAAAAGATAAGCAACGCAAAAACAGAGAACAAATACTCGACGTTGCTGCTTCGACTCCGAATGGAAGGGAGGAAATATAGAGGTAAGGGGCAAATACAATACACTGTAAATACTGGTTTGTGTCCTTCCGTACCACCGTGTGTTGTTTTCTCACTCAGGACTTTGACCTGTTGTGTTTGTAGGGGGACCTCACGTCCGTTCAACACGTGGTTCGGTAGTTACAGCACTTGGGATCCCTTCGGTTCTTTGTCGGGCAGCATCGTCGAACATTTTATTTCAAGCTGGCGCCCATGTAAAAAAAGAAGATTATCGACGCATCGCAAGTGAAAACATTGCGCTGCGCCGACTAGAGGCACCTAGGTGCCTGCCTCTTCACTGTCGGATCGTACCAAATTGTGTAATGTAATCTTGTACGAAAACAGTCGAATTGGAATGAACCCGAAGCTGATCTGACGGACTCACATTTGAACACATCAGCTGGGCAGAGCTAGGTGACGCGTGAAGGCTTGGAAGCTGACAGGGAGAGCAAGGGGTCCTGAAAAGAAATTACTACTTTGGTTTTATTCTGAAAGTGAGGCTTCAGCATGAGTAGACACGTGCACAATTGGTCGAGTTCTGCGTGGCGTGGGCCTATCAGAGGGATGACTGAATCTTGAAAAACTTCCAAATTACGTACTAAAGGGGGGGGTCGAATAATAACACAGGTGTTATTATTCGACCCCCCCCCTTACGCCTGGGCCTGGGTACATAAGCATAAACACGTATGACCTGGTACGTACTCCGGCTTCCTAGGCCAAGGTATCACAAAATGGACAAGGCGCTAGCTTTGTGGTACGAAAGGCTGCGGTGCGACTAACGAGTTGGCTTCCTCTGTTTGGCTAACGATTGCTCATTTCTTGCGTTACTGGCCAATAATGCTCTTAATCCCGGGAAACCCACCGCTGAACAGCACTTTGCCCAGAAAAAAAAGAAGCTTCCTCCAGGGGCAAGAGCGTAACAACAGCATGCAAAGCATGAGTCGGATATAGCTTACTGTGCCCTGTAGTCTACAAGCTTGTTCAGCGCAAGCGCCAGCCACAAGGTACGCCCCGCCGATGCTTTGTTTGAGAACCCAGTGGTCACTTGACTTGTAGGCCCGCAGCACTGCAGTACGGCCGAACACGTGATGCTGGTACACACGGTAGCACTATGCAGTATTGCTACGCATTACGTAACAATGTACTACGTATGCATGTGTACAAATGCAGGTAGTGTAGTGCTGCATCCAGGAATTGCGGCATCTACCCCTGTGCACCAGAGCGTGTAGCAACGCGTGCACGCCTGGCCAGGATCGAGCCGCTGACCACAAATTATTTGCCGAAAGAAAGAGCTCGTGACTCGCACAACCGCGGCTGATACAAAACTAACGATGATGATGATGGGAAGAGAGAGTTGTTCTTGTTGAACGCAGTGCCTGAACGTTTCTACAAGCGTTTATTGTGTGTTTTTAACTCAAAGCTGTTCAGCAAGTGAAAACGCCACGGTTTGCGGCGACGAGCTTCTCATTTCCTCCAACATTTCATGTTTGGTAAAAACAAAAGGAAATGCCAATTGTCGACCTCGTTTCCTCCACCGGCCTGGTGGTGTTGTTCCGTCAACGCGCGCGACCAAGCATCTCATTGCTGTTCACCAACCGGCCATCGTTTGCCCCCTGTGGCGGTGCAAAGATCCACACGAACCGTTGGGTGGCCACCTGTCGTAGTTGCGCACAACCGCAGGGGTCAGGAGGATGGGCGTGCTGCTTGCCTCCTGTGGATCCCACTCCGTCAGGCTGCTTCTTCATCCTCACATCTCGTGATAAAAAAACTCCCGTTCCCATGAGGGTTCGTGTGCGGCGGTGCGAGGTGCTGTATTGGTGGCAAAATAGAATCCACAGGCGCTCTGGGTGAGTCAGGGGGGGGGACGATGAAAACCCGTCTCGGAAATACGACCGGTGCTTGTTTTGACGGACGGCGACTCGACAACACATTTGTAGTAGGGGTCTTCTAGCTGCTGCATGCACCTGGAGGTGCAGAACTGAGGCGACGTTTCCGTTTCCATGTTTCGGGCAACACGGCTGCTTACGCGTTTACTTGCCAGGGGTTTAGCGCCTGACCGGAGTCGGAAGCTGGCTTGAAAAGAGGGAGGCCTGCGCTCTCGTAAGAACACTTCAGACCCCCTTTACATGGTCCGGCGCCGAAGTGCAAACGCCCGCAATGACGCGGGAAATGCCCGAACTGATAACACTAAGCCGGTCCATCTCCTCATGGTGCACCGCGCTAGTTTGAGGTTAGAATGCAGAATATCTGTAGCGATGACCTGCATGAGTCAGTGAGTGACCCATGATTGGCAGCTTCAAGCAATTTTATGAAGCTCCAGGGGATGAGACGGGGGACACGATAGCCCATAGTGATTTGGGTTAGAATGCAAAGAATCTGTGGCAATAATATGCACCCATAGTGAACCTCTGCACACCGTGATGAAGGGCAGGTAAGTCGATGCAGTACCAGGGGATTGGGATTCAGACAAAATCTTAGCACCGACCTCGTGCGGCGTGCTCAGATTGAACAAAGCACGTCGGCATGCCCGCACGTGGTAACCCATTCCAGCGACGGGGGTGGGATTGCGAGAATGTGCTTGGAATGGATACGTGCCAGCGATGGAGGTAGGGAGGGGGGGCTGCCCTTTGAGAGCACCGTCACCTCACGTCGTTTCAGATTTTCCGTCGTCGGCCGCGGTGCTGAGCAACGCCAAATCGTCGAAATCGTATCCGGTGCGCCGTGCTGCGGGCTGCTGGTGGTCGGTGGCCTTCAACTGGCTTTGATGCCCTTCATCACTGGTTGCCGCCTTCTCCGCTGGATCTACATCGCCGGGCGTGGGGGAGGTGCCAGAGTTCATCGAGGCGAGCCGTGGGAGGCCGAGGAACGATAGCGACGTCTCGGGTACGCACGCGTTGGTAAAAAGAGTGCAAACCTGCACAACGCTGTTCGTGTTGCTGTGCACGGACGCGTCGACGGCCGGCGGCGCACCCGCGACACTTTTTTCGTACGGGAGGGTGTGCGAGTACAGCTGCGGCGTGATGTGCGCCACGCTGTTCATCTTCGCGATCAGCGCCGAGATCTGCGACTTCTGCGCAGCGATGTCCCGGTCGAGGTCCAGCAGCTGCGCTTTGAGCGTCGACTCGGACGGGCGGCGGGAGAGCTCCCTCCTGGTTTTATACGCGCTGTCGTCTAGTTCGTCTGTGCGTGCGAGGGCCATTCGCAGCTGTACTCTCAGCTCGTTGCAGTGCGGAAGCGTGGTGAGGTACGTGTTCACGTCGTGCTTGATCAGCGCGTACTGCTCCTTCGCCGGCGACACGAGCACGGCCCGCCCCTTGAACGAGTACTCTCCGGCCGCCATCGACGCCTGCATGCCTTCGATCAGCCGCGCTTGCGTCCGCTCGAACGGCGCGAGAGCCTCGGCCGCGCCACCCGCGCCGCGGCCCTGCTCGACCGACTTCTCGATCTCCCGCTTCATGTCGGTCTTCACCTGGAGCCACTCGGTGTGGTAGGTCTCGCACTGGAAGTAGCTCAGGTTGAGGATGCGCGTGAGAACCAGCATGTGCGACACGTCGGCTTCCTTCGAGACGGCGACCCGAGATGCCTCCTCTGACTCCAGGATGAGCTCCAGCAAAGGGCTTTTTTCGACGATCACCTGCTTGTTTAATTGAGGTAACAACGTGCGCCGTCCCTCGTACTCTTCACGGGGGGAAACCATGCTGCACTTGCACGCAAGTTCATGGGTGCGTGTACACAAAAGATTCTAGTGGTGGAGTGGTACGGGGTGGGTAGGTATCCCTCCTTTCTGCTGTCACAAGCCCACGACAGCTGGGCGAGGCACGATATGTCGCTGAAACCTACCAAGCTGCACGGTGGAGTCCAGCTTCAGAAGCGGAAACTAAAGCTGGAAAGCGGGCGTCGCACCCGCTTTTTTCGGGTCCGGATTTACACGCGTTTCGGTTGTGGCACACCCGCTTTTCGGGTGTGCTATAACCTTCGGGCACGCCCTCTTTTAACTTCAGCTTCGAGGTTGGACTCCACCGTGTGGACGTGGTGTACTTTACTTTACCTGAAACTGAAATGGCATCTGAGGACGTGATATGATAAATCCGCCTGTGGTGCATGCATTCTCAACTGCTTGCCCCATTGACAAGAGAAATGCGGAAACGGGGTTTGCCTGGAGGCTTTTTGTGTTATTCGGCATGATGGTTTGGGCTGTATTTGTGTCTAGGTTTTTGTACGTCTTCTGAAGTACTTAATATATATATATTAATATATGGTACGATGCCAAAAGGGGGGGGGGGGGGTTTGGGCGGAAAAATCCCCGCATAGTTCACCAGGGTCTGACGGGTACTGAGGCCCCATACCCTTCCTAAAACATCATTCTGCGTTCAAATACGCCCTCAGAAGCCTCCGGAGAGCCTTCTATGATGTCCCAAATGCGATTTTGTGGGTTTTTAGGGGGTCCCCCCGTCTGCTGGCCGTAAACCGCCATAGTAGAAACATATGCAACCTGAAGCTGGGTCGCTTCTCTGTGCAAGATCCCAGCCCAAACACACGTTTTCGGCGTTCTCTAGCACTCTCCAGGCGCATTCGACCCTCGGGCTTCGTGGTTTCTTTCACTCACAGGTGTTCCGGGACGTGCAAAGATAAGGAGAATGGCCCCCTGCATTGGGGACAGACCGAACTACGCCCTGCCTGTCTATACAGGCTTTGGGGTCAAATTGCACCGGCTTTGGCGCCACATCCACCGTTTCGGGCTTCGGTTGTGCTGCTTTGGGGTCCATTAAGAACTCTGGTCTGATTTGCGGGACGCTTTCCTCGGTTTTGGCGCCCACTTTCACTGTTCTAAGGCCTGTTCAGGCTTCTACCTGCATCATGTTATGCTACTCTGGTGATTCTGCAAGGCTTGGTGAACGAAGTAGGACAAGCGTTAAGTAACAGGCGATCATCAGCCGTTCTCAAACGTCGTCGAAGCGGTTGACTACGACGCGTTCACTTCATGATTTTGAAGCAGGCTTCACCGCTTTCAGGGCAGGCTTTCAGAGCTTTCCTGGCAATGTCTTCCCTTCTGGCACCTTTCTCACCCATGGCTGCAAAGTGCTTCTCGCTGGATGACTTTGCAGAGGCGGCACATGACCCGAGGGATGTGTGGCAAGCTCCTGTGCAGTGAGCTTGGTCAGACAAACTGTGTGGCGCACACACCCGCCATGGTCGGCAGTATCACCTGGGACAGTTTGAGTTCTGTTCCGAGACCCGCTCACGGTGAAGTGGCGCCTACTGGGTCGCTTCCTCTCCTGCTTCGGCGCAAAGTCTTCACCACTGGATGCACTTTGAACGGTGAAAGTGGGCACCAAAACCGAGCAAAGCGTCCCGCAAATCAGACCAGAGTTCTTAGTGGATCCCAAAGCAGCACGAACGAGACCAAAACGGTGCACATGGCGCCAAGGCGGCGCAATTTGACCCCAAAGCCTGTATAGACAGGCAGGGCGTGGTACGGTCTGTAGGGTCCATTCGCCTTGTTTTTGCACACCCCGGAACACCTGTAAGCGAGATAATTTATGAAGTCCGAGGGTCGAATGCACCTGGAGAATGATAGAGAACGCCGAAAACGTGTGTTTAGGCCGAGATTTTGCTCCGAGGAGCGACCCAGCATCAGGTTGCATATGTGTCTTCTATGGCGGTTTACGGCCAGCAGACGGGGGGACCCCCTAAAAACCCACAAAATCGCATTTGGGACATCATAGAAGGCTCTCCGGAGGCTTCTGAGGGCGTATTTGAACGCAGAATGATGTTTTAGGAAGGGTATGGGGCCTCAGTACCCGTCAGACCCTGGTGAACTATGCGGGGATTTTTCCGCCCAAACCCCCCCCCCCCCCTTTTGGCATCGACTCATATGTATTAAGGAAAGCTGAACAGGCATACCGGCTGAGCAAAGGTCAGAGTGATGAGGCTGGCGCCGGCGACGGCGACCTGCACGTCGTTCGTCGTGTTGACGTTCTTGCCGCATGCTTGGGAGAGGCGTCTGCCGGAGAAGCGGCTTACGTTGAAGGTTTGCGCGGGCGACTGGTCGACGACGCCACGGAGGGTCAAATCAGTGGGCGGTCCATCGAACCGCATGCCAATGCCTTGCTGCGGCAACTTCAACAGGACAGCCTCGTCTTTGCCCTCTGCGTGGAGGCTGCTCGCGCTGACCTTGATCACGTCTCCGTACTCGGTCGTCACCTCCGCCTCCCCGTTACACGACAAACTCGCGACGATGCCTCCTTCACCGGTGTGGCCTCCCTTCAGCGTCCGCACCCGCATGCCGACTTCTATGTGGCTCGACCAGCTGTCAACTTTCACGGTGATGTCGGCGTCGTCGGTGTAGCCCTTCGTCTGCCACATCGGCCTGCGCGTGTGTGTGTGTATGTGTGTTGGAATTCAATCACGGGTCCCCTGAAGCGGAGTATAGCCCAAGTTGTCAGCATCCTCATGATGGTCCTGCCGGCTGCTCGTGGTGGCCACGCACTGATCTAAACTGCAGCCTTGTTTGGTCAAGGCTCCCTGCTTCATGTCTCCTTGGGCTGGTTGCAAAATGTATCTGGGGGCAATCGCCTCTTTTTACACGCGGTGCAGCGGGGTGCAACATGCTTCGTGCATCTTGCCGTTGGTCGGGATCACTGGCTGCTTGAGCCCCTCTCCTGCTCTCTTCCCTTCCACTCGGCTTCCTTCGCCCATGTTGTACTGTAAAAGAGCTCTGGGTGCCTGCTTGCTGCCCATGCCTCTTGTGCCTTCACAAACGGGTTCGCGAGTGTCGTCACAGCTATGCCAGGGCGCGGCTGGCTCATTGCCCGCAGCACTGTTTCGGTTTGCGAGGCGAGTTCGGCTCGGCACGCGAGGCCTAGCATTACCCGCCTAGCGCTGTGACGCTGGTGACATTGGAGGCATGCCCACAATGCCACGCCACGCCACAAATCCGTGCTACCGCGCTGGTGACCGCTCGGAAAGATTGGCCTTTCGCCAGTGCACTGCTCTTAAACTCGTCGTACTACACCCGTATCAATCCTACCTGCGCACCCGTCTCTGCTTGTGCCATGTCCATGGCCGCGTTACTTAACGCGTCCGCATCAACGTTCTTCTTCCGCGGTACGTGTTCCAAGCTGAACTCAAACCGCGGCGACAGGTCGACCATGCTGGCTTTCGCCTGCAGAAAATACGTCGCAGGTTGAGTTTGCATATAGCCGTCCCGTTTGTGTATGTGTGTGTGTGTGTATGTGTGTGTGTGTATGTGTGTGTGTGTGTGTGTGTGTGTGTGTTGGAATCCCTTCTGTTTCTTCGCTATTCCTAGGAAGTCGATAGAACGCATGTGGCTCCGTTCTTGGCTGTTCCGCTATTGCTCCGAGCTGTTTTTGCAGCAGAGCAAAAGGAGAGGCATCCGTCGAAGTCACGGGAAAAAGGTGGGAACAGATGAATGGGGAAGAACATACAGGTAAAAAAGAGGGCCGTCAGAGACGGAACGAAGGGATTCGAAGGGGGAGTACAAAAAGGGGGCAAACGGTGGGCCTGCGTTTGTCAGTTTTTGCTTACCCCTCCAACCTCGCTTTTGGCGAGTGGATAATATGAGGAGTTCGCTCAGAAACGTAAGGATTCCAACTTGACGCGCCGAAGGCGCTCAAGCAAGCTTGCTAGGTGTGTGTGTGTGTGTGTGTGTGTGTGTGTGTGTGTGTGTGTGTGTGTGTGTGTGTGTGTGTGTGTGTGTGTGTGTGTGTGTGTGTGTGTGTGTGTGTGTGTGTGTGTGTGTGTGTGTGTGTGTGTGTGTGTGTGTGTGTGTGTGTGTGTGTGTGTGTGTGTGTGTGTGTGTGTGTGTGTGTGTGTGTGTGTGTGTGTGTGTGTGTGTGTGTGTGTGTGTGTGTGTGTGTGTGTGTGTGTGTGTGTGTGTGTGTGTGTGTGTGTGTGTGTGTGTGTGTGTGTGTGTGTGTGTGTGTGTGTGTGTGTGTGTGTGTGTGTGTGTGTGTGTGTGTGTGTGTGTGTGTGTGTGTGTGTGTGTGTGTGTGTGTGTGTGTGTGTGTGTGTGTGTGTGGAATCCTACATCCTGTCCTGAGGTTACGTTGTCTTTGGTTGTTGCTGTCGTTGCTCAGGTTGCTGCGGCTCAGGCTTCAGTCGCAGAACAGCAAAAGAAGGGAAAGACAAACAAAGGAACCCATCGAAACATTTCTTCTTGCGCAAGGAAACAAACAGACGAGCATCTGGCCAGTGCGTGATGGAGGGTGAATAGACCGCGAAAACGGCGCATCACAACAGAAGGGGAAGGGGGAGATACAAACAAGTAGGACCTCTGTGCGATGCCTCCTTGATCAGACTTGGACGGCTGTATGGTGGTCCAATGCGAACCCCCCAGGGCATGTCTTCACACCTTCTCGGCAGACTCGAAAGGCATCACTACCAACTGTGCCCCTGCGCGAGTACGAGTCAGCGGGCATTCTGTCTGTGGGAAGCCAAGCCACTAGTGCCCCCAAGGCGAATGAGCGAAAAATAGCAAAGTGTTCTTTCAACATGGCGTTGGCCAAACGAGTCGTCGAGTGTCCCTTTGTCAGAACGTGAAATACGGCCATGTTGTCAGTTAGGAAAAGCGGCGACCTGCAACCCAAACTGCGGGCGGTGCGAACGGCACGCAGTGCGGCACGCAGCTCCAGATGGAAGATACCATCTGTCGTCGACCACCTACCCCAACTGGCACCAGCAGTGGTGCATGTGTTGTAGCACACGCCCCATCCAACGCTGCTAGCATCCGACCATAACACACAATCAAAGACCTCCGGAGGCCTCGACCTCGGGGGCATCCAGTCGGGTACACGAAGCCTGCTGAGGAAAACAGCTACATCACTGCGAAAACCTTGAGGGAGACACTGAGGGGACGACCAGGTTAGTTGTCCCTTTCCAATCTTAGCTGCACGATCTCGCACCCACTCCAACACCTCGGCATAATGACACAACCAGTGCCCCGTTGCGTAACACGTCCAGACAATACAACCTACTACGTACCATACCTGTCTGACCGAAACCACCGGGGACCGCAACAGCCCTGCTATCGCGTCCGTGGTGTCAGCTCGCCAAAGGTCAGGCAGGCGAAAGCCGGAGCCTGCAAGGTCCCATTCGATCCCAAGATATTCCAACTGTTGTGTTGGTTGCAAAATACTCTTGGCATCGTTAATCTCGGCCCTGACCTGAGCCGACCTTTCAAGAAATTGTGCTGCGTTCGACTGACACTCGATGGCTGTCCTCCCTAAAATGATGATATCGTCGTAGCACGCCGCGCCACAATTTAACAGACCAGGACCCATTATGGTTTCGGTGGACCGCTGTGCCACGTAGGGTGCCCATGACCAGCCCATGGGCATTCTGGTCCAGCGATACCAGGTCGACCCCACGCGAAACACAAAAAAGGAGGAATTGTAGGCGTCGAGAGGAAACTGATGGAAGTATCCCCGGAAATCAATCTTGATTGCCCATTTAAATCCTGACGAAAGGATGAGGTGGGACAGAGTCAATGGGCTAGGCAACTTGAAGGCGGGCGGACGATGCATGATGTCATTGACCGGTCTACCGTCGACGACGAGCCGTCGTACCATGGGGTCCTTCTTAGGCACATCGAAAAGCGACACTACCGCACGCACCGGGTCTGAACGATGTTGCGGAAGCGCCACGTGCTGGGCAACGCACTGATGGATAAAAGCGGCCGGCATCCGGGTTTTTGGACCGGGAACCGGAGATCGAGAGAGCACTGCCTGTGAAAACGCGCCGGTCTCTTGCAGCATGTCGATGAAAGATACGTCCCATCCTGAATCTAACGCCATGCGTCTGAGTGCCTTCAAGTCTATTAGACCCGTCGGGAAATCATCCAGACGGGCTCCGGGAGCGCGATTGTCAGCAGCCTTTGAAAAGGAGGCGAGGAAAGGTATGAGCTCCGAGTATACGAACCTCCAGAACTCATCTGGGTATGCACATATACCTTCCCCAAAAAGTATCCTGTACAAGTCAGGGACCCGCGCATGCCTTACTGAAGGGCAGACAGTTGTGCCGGCCTGCGGCCTATGTCCGCAGGTGCCGTTTGCATCATATACCGGCGTGTCGTGCGGGGATCGGAATGGCGGAGCAACTCGACGAGCTCCTGCCTCGTGGCTCCATCCCTCTCTAGTACCTGGGTGGCGCCACGACGGAAACTGTGCAAGACGGCTCCTGGCGGCAAGGCAGCTCGGATCCTCTGAAGGGCGACATCGTACTCTTGTTTCGTCTGAGCAAATACGGGTCCCGACCGGGTCGCTCGGACGAGTCGAACCAGCCGTGCAGTGAGAAGCCCGGGCGGCATGTACTCCGGAGCATTGTAGGACTTTGCCTGTTTCTCCTTCATGTACAGTTGCAGCCCGACCATCTGCGGGGAGGCACCCCGGTTGTGGATCTCCTCCACATCTTCGCACGTCAGCACGCGGAGATCGGGAACTCGAGCCCGAGTCAACCATACCGTCGCTACCATCGCGGCCTCGCGTGCATGGCCTTTCTGCTCCAGCCTTTCGACTGTCGCTCTCGCCTGAGCCGTATCGAGCGGCGTCGCCTGATGGGGTCGAACCATCACCGAAAGCCGCTTCAAGGCCTGCGCCGTCTGCTGGACACGTCTCGTCCTCACCCCGCGTATGCCGTGGTCCACCAATACCTTCATGAGCCGCGAGAGGTAATTTCGCACGGTCAACGGCTGGGCCGGTCCCAAACGACTCCAAGCAAACCGAACGAGAGACAAATCGACGGGGGCGCGCCTCTCTTGCGTCTCCAGGAAACGAGAGAACTGGGCCAGCAGCCGGTCGGCCTCGCCGACATTTCTCGGACCCGTTGCGAACAGATGTGCGTGTTCGGGCGGGATGCTGCTGGCAATGGCGCGAGCCAGTGCGTGTCCGTCGCGAATCAAGAACAGCTCGTGTTCTAGTCTCTCGCGGGCGCTCTGGTTTCGCAGAAGCATGCTGCTCACTTCTGCCGGGCGAACGACTTCTTGCCCTCGCTCCCAGATCTGCTGCCCTCTGAACGGGGGCGAAATCCGGACTGCTTCGGCCGACGTTCTCGGCCTCCGCCTCCCCGAGACCGACGGCGATACGCATGTGTCCTGGGCGCGGCTGCCTCGTTGATAGCTGCCGCCGCCGCGACCTCTGCTGCCTGCTTCGCCCGCTTCATGCGCTGTGGCACCACTTCGGGGTCCTCGAGGGCGCCGGCGAACGCATCCGCGGCCTGGTACCCCAGTTTCTCGCGGACCCTCCAAAACTCCAACTGCTCGGCGATCCTGCTCAACACGGCACCGTCGTCTTCTCCTGACAGGACCATCCTGACGATGTCCGTCAGTTGCCGGTAAGCCGCTGCCGCAGCGACCTGTAGGGGGGCTCGATTCCCTAGCTCTGTGAGCAAGAGCTGGGAAAAACCCGGCTCGTCGTCCGCAAAAACCGGCCACGACGCGCCATCGTGTAAAACAGCTCTGACGGAGCCCGAGTCGAGACGTCTCTTGTCGTTCCTGTCTTCCGGAACATAGGCCTTTGATGGGGGAACGGCGGGCTCTGGCGCGGCGACTAGCTTCCAAAAACGCTTCAGCTGATGATGCGGGACAGGCTGAAACGTGCTCTGGCCCAAAACGACGAGGGTGACACCCTCCAGTCCGATGTCGGTTATCACGGCCGTGACCGTACCATCCGTCATCTTTGCTCCAAGCTCCAACCCTTCCATCAGCGTCGGGGCGGGAAACTCCTCCGCCTGCTGTTGAGGCTCGGTGGACTCGCTTGCCTTGTTCTCCAATGCACCCACCCGGTTCGCAATGCCCGACAACACGCTCAACACCTCTTCCAGCTTCGCTTCGACGGAGCCGGAGAGGCTAGGGGCCGGCACGACCGGTGTGGCGGGGGCCGTCTGAGACGTCACATTCTTCTTTATCGCCGCCGTCGTGGACGCCGCGTCCTTTTCCATGCAGGTCGTGACGACTCCCAAAATTGCGGTCGCCGACATCTTCCCGAGTTCAGCGTACGGGACAGCTAAGAGGTCGACGATCACCCCTTTCGCCTGCTCGACGGTGTGATGAGAAAACCCACCAAACCAGTCGCGGCAGTTCTTCTCCATCTCGGCGGTGCTGAAATTCCGTCGTGCAGTGCCAGGAGCTGAGCCGAAAACGGCGGTCCATCTCTGAACTAGCGGTGCAGGAAAATTGAAGTCTGCGCGTTCTCGTGCCGGGAGGGGCGAGCCTTGCATTATTCTCGGGGGAAGGGGGAGATACAAACAAGTAGAGGGCGTTCGAGCGGTGAGCCTGCTTGTGTTCGTGTGACTACCCCTTTTCCAACCTCGATTCGAGTGGTGTTAAGAAGGAGGCATCGCTTTCTCTGGACAGGATAAGATTCCACTAGACGCGCCTTCGGCGCTCAAGCAAGCTTGCTAGTGTGTGTGTGTGTGTGTGTGTGTGTGTGTGTGTGTGTGTGTGTGTGTGTGTGTGTGTGTGTGTGTGTGTGTGTGTGTGTGTGTGTGTGTGTGTGTGTGTGTGTGTGTGTGTGTGTGTGTGTGTGTGTGTGTGTGTGTGTGTGTGTGTGTGTGTAATTTAATCACGGGTAACCCTGAAGCGGAGTATAGCCCAAGTTGTCAGTATTTTTACGCCCCAGCTGAAGCTCCTGCCGGCTGCTCGTGGTGACCACGCGCTTGAGGCTCCCTGCTTCATGTCTCATGTGCTGCTGGTTGCAACACGTATATGGAGGCAACCGCCTCCTTTTACGTTGTGTTTGTAACGGACCCTTTTCAACCTGTGCGAGAGGTGTCCACGCCTCCTTCAGTTTCAAGTAAACGCGATGCTCCCGCAGGTTGCGATACGGGGTTCGTGTTCAACTGGGGGTGGTGCCTTGAACAGCACCTCGCGATCCCTTCGTTGTGGTGCTGTTACAACCAGCAACAGGTCTCCGCTGGCAGGCGCTTCGCCCGTGGGCCAAGGTGGCACACGTCAAAGAGCGCACCCCGCCTCAATTCCGGCGTGTCTGCCAATGCCACGGTGATGCGGGGCAAGAAGCCCGAGGGGCTGCCAACCCTGTTATGGTGCATGATCACAAGTGCAGGAGAAGGGGTGGGAGTGAGAAAATCGTAGTTTCAGATTTTGGGCAGAATACTGCCTGGTGAAGGTCTGCCCTCACACAAAGCACATGTTGGGAGCTTCCAGGTCGTCATCGTCGGCGTCGTTGTCGCCGGCGGAAAAAGTGTCACCACCATGCATCCGCAGAAACAGTCTGCGGATCCATGGTGGCGCAGCGCTTCTTCTCCGTGGCGTTTCCACGTCACCGCTCAGCGGTGTGGCCAGCACCGCCGCAACGTGGGTCGACAGCGCGGGAAACTTCTCTGCTGCCTTTCCCCCCCAACACGTGTTTCTCCACCAAAATGGGGGTTTTCATTGGCGGGTATCTGCCCCAGATTTCTGTGGGTGAGCCCCGCACCTAGTGGGTCGGAAAAGGCACAATAAATTGACCCTGCATGGTACGGAGGGCGAGCAAAGGGCGAGTACAAACGAGTCTGCGGCGAGTCGCGACTCGCCCGCCACCTGTGCCAAGGGGGGAAATCTTAGGTTAACCACTTAAGGACGAACTACCGCTATAGGGGTAGTTAATTCAAAAAAGTTCGCGGGTGTCAAGTTCGCGGGTGAGAGGCCAAAGAATGGTCGAAAGTGGTCGCCGTTTGCTTTATTGGAAAGATCTGACACAAATCTTTGAAATGCGTCCTTCGTCGGGCAGAAATCCTGCTCCGAGCTCTCAACGGATACCTGAGGTTTGCTATGGAGCCCGCCCTTTTCCCAAATTAGCTCTCCCCCCCCTCCGTCCTTGAGTGGTTAAGCAAAGCACTGCCTCTCATGCATGCTTGATGCTAGCATTAAGTATTCTTCGAGGAAGATGTTGTCTGGAGATAAGGGATGCAAAAATGGAAATGGGAAAAAGGGGAGTGTACGACTCCCAAAGATGGGGGAAGGGGGCCCGGGAGGGTGGGAACTTCCGCATACATATCGGGCGGGAGACGGCCGAAATGGCGGTCGCGAGAGATGATGTAGCCTGCGCCCAGCTTGAAGTCGCCAGCGTTGTCGGTGATGCGCCAGTAGCCGTTCGGCGTCGAGTACAGCCAGCGCGGCTTGTCCACCGAGGCCACGCGCTCCCACGCGGGCCACCCGTTGGCATCCTGCCCCGGCCGGTACACATACTTCCCCGAGCAGTGCTGCCATTTGTTGGGAGACGTCACCACGATCTCAGCCGCCTCATTAGCAGCCGCAACCCATTGCATCGGCTCCTGAGACGAGGAACCTGCTTGGCTGAGTGTTTTGGGTGCGGTGGACGGATCGGGGAGGGGTATGGACATCCCGAGTGTTATGTTCTTGTCTTTGTCGGCTAGCAGGATGATGTCTTGCGACGAGGTGATGTTCGCCCCGTTGACGCTCACCGCCCGCAGGCCGATGAACTGCTCCGCGTTCGCCCGTTTGCCTGCAGTTCCGTCGACGACGCTCGTCAAGACGCAATCCTCCGAAAAAGAGAGGCCCACCTGCTCTGTGACACTCTTCCTCTCGATGACAAGGGGAAGCTCTTTCGGGACGAAGCGGAGGGTTAGGTTCGTTTCGCCCAGCGACTTCGCCCGGACTTCTGCCGCTGAACCGACGAAGTAGCCGTTTACGCACACCAGCCGCATTCCCAGGTACGCGTTGCACCCATGGCGAGACGCAGCACTTGGCTCGTCCACGGACGTGACGATAAGACTCTTCATGTTCAACCCAAGTCGTTCAGACGGCTCCTTGTGGATCGTCACCTCCTGCATCGCGCTCCCCAGCTTCCCCAGCCGCGCCATGGCGTGCGTGCTATGCGTGGGTCCCATTTGTTAGCCCGTCCCTTCTCCCCTAGCTCGCAGCCCCACGCCCCCCCCCCCCCCTTTCCCCCCTGCCCCCCGCAAGGTGAGAGGGGCTGTTTTTTTTTTTTCGGTGTGCCTTTTGGTCGAGGGGTGTGGGGGGGGGGGGGGGGGGGGCGGCTTTCCTCTTTTTCCTGCGTTCTGCCCTTCTTCTTTTTTTTGAAACGCAATGTGTTTAAACTTTTCGATGGTTTCGCTTACCAGTTTCGGTACCAGGGAAAGCCTGCTGCACAGGAGCCAAGCTTCACGTGTTCGGCGGTACTGCAGAGCCACGGGACCACGGGTCAAGTGGGTACCGATTTCCCAAACTAAAGCATCAAGGCGTGGCGCACCTTGGGGCTTGGCGCTCGCGCTGAACACAAGCTCGTCGAGACGGTCAGCCACAGGGCAGAAGGGCAGAGCGGACGGGGTTGTGGCACATCTGTGCTGCCTTCGTCTCAAGCTTGGCAAGCTGTGGTTGACCGTCACGTTCCTGAACCCGGTGCGGCCTTTCCTCTTTTTCTTCTTCTGCATGGCTTCCATAGTTGGGGAGAGTTCTCACCGCGCAGCTTCTGTCTGGCCCTTTGGCAGAGCCCATCTCATGATAACGCGGGTTTTGCACACGGAAGTACCCAGTACTGCTCCGGTACCGTTCCCATTCAAACAGTCAAAACTCCAACCCGCCGCTAGGTAGTAACGTTACAGTACTCTCGCTAAGATCGGTCCACGGTCTTACCACCTGCACGGTAAACTCAGGCCTCACAAGCTAGCACCGATAATCCGGCAAAACGAGCGTGTGCAAAGTCACGTTTCCGGTGGAAAAATGAGAAGTACGTGGCAAACGTTCAGCGACAGCGTGCGTGTTGGTTCCGCCTCACCGTTCCCTTTCCGTCGACTCTTGCCCTGTGCACACAGACACCGCAACCGTCGGCGAAAACACTCAAATCTCAAGGTGCCCGCTCGACTTGCTACGGTTGTCTTCTTGCAATCCGAAGAAGACTCTAGAGCACTCGTGTTGCAGCACCAATGGTTGATAGTACCCAAGAGAAACGAGTGCGGGGAAAGCTGCGAGCCGAGGGCCGCAGGTCGCATTGAAGTGCGCGGGAGGGCAAGAAGTTTAGAAAAAGCGGGGGTGCCCTACTTGAGTTTTCAAAACGGCCAGATGGATGCCCGTTCGGCTAAACGAATTTGGCTGGGGGAGGAGCAACTCTGGCCGTCGGGCGGCAAAGAGAAGGGTTTTGGTCTATTCTACACGTTTCGACTGCTCCGGGCAAAGACCCGCCAAGGGGGGACGCATCGGTGGTGGTGTTGGAAACTAAGTTTGGCTGACCTGAAAATACACTCGTTTTCGCGCGCAAGCCTGAGGCCTGAGAACAGGTGCTCGTGCGGTCGAGAATGCCATGCGGCGCATTTTCGAAAATGACACACTCGGGCCAAGACCGCACGGGTTTAGGCCCGAAGAATAGTTGAAGCGCAGCTTCGAGGGACTGCCTTGTGCTCATTTCGGATGAGGCTAGAGGGGGAGAAAACAATACAACTACAAAGGGGGTCTTTTTTGTTGAACGCTTACGCCCGCCACTAAACCCAGATTTACCTCAGGCTTACATTTTTGAAACACATTGCAATGTCTCCAAACAGATTGGAATTTCCGACTCCAGCAATCGTGGTCAGCACAAACTCAAGAGGTCTGGTCAACTATTCCCTGCAGAAGAGCACTACTTTCAAAGGAAGAACTTCTTCCCACCGGTCCACCCCATCATGCTATCCACCATCGCTGCCCGCCTTCCCGTTCGAAGGACCCCCCAAAGAAGGGGTTGCTGGAGCTCAGTGGTGCGCTTCCACGGACCACCAGAACTGGTTCGACTGGTGTGGCCCGAAGGTCACGGCAAGGGACCGAAAATTGACCCGATGCATTCCCCCGCTATACTCAGAAACCCCCCCGGAGCAACGAAGACGAAAACAAAAAGGGGTTTCTTGGGAGAAACGCTGTACAATTCACACATTGATGGCTCGTGCTTGAAAGAAGTCATTGACAACCGCGGACGGACGAACTGTACAGCGTCCTGCGGCATAAGGAGACTGGAAGACCGCAGTCAGAAGGTCGAGTGAACACGGAACTTGCTAAATGAAAGTACTGCACGCGCCAGTTCTTGAAGCTACTTCCAACACAAGTACGTTACTAACTGTCAGCCACCCTCGATGCAAACTGTCACGTCATGACAGAAGGAAGAAAGGGTGCTCGGCACATCAGACACAGGTCGACACTCAGGGGGAACTACCGCCGCTCACTCGCCAGTCTCACGACAGTCTGTCCCATGTAATTGCATTTTAGAACACAATGCAATGTCTCGAAAAAGAAAAAAAAACCGTACACCGCGAGAGTAGGAGAAAAGAAGAAGGGAAAACAAGAGTTTTTCGTTGGCCTGCGCGACCCTGAACCCAAATCGTGGACGTGGTTTCAGGTGGGAACTGATTTTGATCAGAGGGTCCTACTCGGGCGGGTGCAGTTTTCTACATTGCGCGTCGCTTCAGAAGAGAGAGAACAAAAAACGAAGAAGTGCGTAGTTTTGTTTTTTTTTCTTGAAGAATGGAAGAGAAAGCGCGCGCTCTAGTTCTTGTACCGCAACGAGAACTTGCCGCCCCGCAGGGGCGTTCTCGAGACTGTCGGCTTCTCCATGACGACGTTCGATTCGGTGATGTACTTGACCCCGTCCTTTGCCGCCGCGACGTCGACCAAGTTGCGCCTCTCGGTCTTCGTGCCGACCATTCGGACGCCGATTTCGGTGTTTCGCTTGATCAGGTCAAGACTCCAAGACGCCAGCGTGTTGCCGATGCTCGCCACAATCCGCGATTCATCGGCATCCCGCCGGGTGCGTTCGAACCGAGCCTTCTTGAACGTCGCCCCGGCGCCGATGGCTCCCATCTTGTCCAGACTGAGGGCCAGCTTGATGGGTTTCGGTTTCCTCTCGCCCATGGGGACGTCGAACCCGTTCTTCGCGTTCCCGGCGTCGTCTTCGAAGTCAATCCGGAGCAGAAGAAGGAACTTATCCAGCGTGGCTAGAAGCCAGTCTCCCTTCTGCGTGATGTCAAGGAAGCGGATGGGGTGCCCATCCCCTTTCAGCAGCGTCTTCGCGGTTTTCGGGTTCGCCTGCGCGGGGAGATTGTGCATGGAATTCGTTGGTCACGAGTCGACACACTCTATCCTTTCCCTTTTCTCGCAGTCGGTTTGCGCTCTTTTGAAATGGGCTCAAATAGAAAAGTACCATGCCAAAGTGGACGGATCCTAGCTTTACCCACGATGGCTCTCGAGGTGGGAAACACATTCGCTTTATCTGGCGCAACCCCCCACTATGGTTGCAACACGAGAAGAAGTCCATTTGCCAAAGAAGACATCCATGACATGATACTCGACGAATGACAGAGTTGCAAGCGAGCTTCCTCCTGTGTATGAAGCCCATGATACTCGACGAATGACAGAGTTGCAAGCGAGCTTCCTCCTGTGTATGAAGCCCATGATACTCGACGAATGACAGAGTTGCAAGCGAGCTTCCTCCTGTGTATGAAGCCCATGATACTCGACGAATGACAGAGTTGCAAGCGAGCTTCCTCCTGTGTATGAAGCCCATGATACTCGACGAATGACAGAGTTGCAAGCGAGCTTCCTCCTGTGTATGAAGCCCATGATACTCGACGAATGACAGAGTTGCAAGCGAGCTTCCTCCTGTGTATGAAGCCCATGATACTCGACGAATGACAGAGTTGCAAGCGAGCTACCTCCTGTGTATGAAGCGATGGGAGAACAGAACAGGAAAACGCATACCTTTCCGTTGGACTTCTGCGTGCCCGGTGTGCCACTGTACAGCCGGATTTCGCCGCTGTAGTTGCCGACGGCTAACTTCCCGGTCGGGGACGTGGCGTGGCATGACAGGTACTTCGCAGAAGAGTTGAGGGTCAGACTCCAATCCTGCGCGTTTGAGATCAAAGGTACCCAGCGCGATTGAAGGCAACCCTCGGACGGTATGGAGAAAGGGGTACTCTCATTCTTCGTAGCAGTAGGGTATGAACCCTTGAGGGACAGGCCCCCTTATTCTTTTTCGAACCGCCGTGTTGTGCGCACTATTTCGAAGTTAGAGCTCATCAGTGAGTCCTTTGGATGGGGGTATTCTGTCCTGTTCCGGTGCGAGAACAACCTTTTGGTTGCGGGAAAATCTTAGTTTAATGTTTAGGCAGGACACTGCTTCTCATGCATGGTTGATGCTAGATCACGTCTTCTTCGAAGAAGAGGGGTGACATACCAACACGGACTTGGTGATGCCGGTCGGCCCGGTGACGCCGCAGTTGTCGGCATTCTTTCGGAGGTCCATGGCGAAGACGTTATTGTCGACCAGGCAAGTCACCAGCGATGGGTCGGTCTCGGCGCTGGTCGGAAGGACGTGGTCGATTTGGATGTCGAAGTTGTCGGCGGCCTTGTAGTGCGCCACGACCTTCTCCGCGTTCAGGTCCGCAAGGTACACGCCGCCTTCCGCGGCCTCCGGGTCAAGGAGGAGAGCCTTGCCGTGTTCTTGCGGCATGCACACCAGCTCCGACGCGTGGAGGTGCTTCTTGTTCCACGTCAGGCCTTCAATATCAACCGTGTTGTTCGAGTCGAACCCCTCGTCCCCGTAGGCGCACACGCCGACCACGTTGCCATGGTCCGGCCTGTTCTTCAGCACGAAGAGGCGGTGGTCTTCAAGCGCGTCGGAGAACATCAAATTCGTATCCTTCGTCTTCCGCTGCAGCTTTCTCCGCATCGGCGTCTCGTCCAGCGGGGAGCCGCTGTCATCCTCGTACACGTCGCACTCCATTAATTCATCTTCGGTGTCGCCGGACGGCTGTTGAATGTTAATGGAAGTTCTATTTTAGAGTAAGTTTGCTTCGAGGTCCGAGATTTCAATGAAATATTCAATTAGACGCGGCGGGCGTAGCATCACCACCACCCTCCCTATCTCTAGCTGAGAGCGGAGAAGGCAGGTTTAAGAGTCAATCGTTTCGTCCATAGTAAGAGCTCGTCACTCGGCACGACGGCGGCTGATAACAAAGCTGAGGATGACGATGATGATGGCGACGGGAAGAGAGTAGTTCTGTAGACCGTACGACCCTGAACGTGTTTTCAAGTGGCCATCGATCTGATCAGGGGTCCTACTCGGGCGGTTCAGCTTCCTCGAACATTGCAAAAAAGGCGCTTCGTTTGTTTGGTGATCGTTTTCCCACCCTGTGTCATTTTCAGGTTAATAATTCTGATCAACCACCAAAACACGCTGCCCACGTCTTTCTAGACAATAGACTGCAGGGCAACCCGCCAGATTGTTAGTACTAAAAAAAGAAATGCGCACCGGCAAAACTGGATCTCCGTACCCGTACTCGGGTTCGGGCGACGCCGCGGGGGACCACAGGTCGGTCTCGTCGGGGGATCCGGCGCGGCCGTCTTCGTCGACGTCGTTGACGTACGTGTCGAACGACGCGGTGTTGTATGCGGCGACGAAGTTGCGGAGGGCGAGGTCCTGCGCCTTGTCGCTTTCGCCGGCGACGATCGCGGAATAGTGCACGAACCGGGCGCTGGCCTCCAAAGCGACCACGAACAGCACCGAGAACGTGCTGTCGTGGTACGTGAGGCTGAGCATGTCTCCGACGGGCGTGCGGATGATCAGCTTTTCGTCCTCGATCGAGTGCATGTCGATGACGAACTGCGCGGGCGCCTTCTCCACCTGCGCCAGCGTCATCGTGCACTCCGGCACCATCTGCACGTAAACGCTGTCCTGCTTGTGGTAAAGCGAGACGCGGCCGGTCCACTTGACTTCGTACATGCTGTCTTCCGCCGCCGGCTTCACCTCCCCGACGTCGTCCGCGCTCTGCGGCTCGACGGGCGCATCGCCCGACAACGACGAAAACAGCCCGCGGGCCACCTGCGTTACGTACTGCATGCTCCGCCGCCCTTCCCCGCCCCCTCCCCGTCCTGATTCACACGGAGCAGGGTGCAGCTATGAAACATCGACTCACCGCACTACATGCGGGACGTGCAGCGACGGAGAGATGACAATCTAGGTAGTAGATGGTGGGGCAGCAGCCGCTACATGCTGGACGAGATAGCAGCAGCGGCCAACTAAATAGACAAATACTGCAACGGCTTAGTGACAGCTACATTCCGCCTCAGGAGCAGCTGTGTAGTACTGTTCGGATGACGACCCATTCGATTGACACAGCTGCTCATCGGGAGCACTTCGAAGCTCAAGGCTGTACCGTAGGCAAGGAAGCCGTACCGGCGACAATGATCCGGGAGGATAACAGGAGCACATGAGCCCCAATTCCTCTCTGCTTGCACGAATGCTTCGAAACGAGGGAATGCAAACCGGTATTTTTCTGTGTACTCTCTTGTGCCTTGTCTTGAAGGGGGTTTGCGGGGTGCTTTCTTCTTTTCATCACCAGATGCAGAGACAAACAAATGCACAGAACTTGAAAATACTACCAAACACAAGACAGCCAAAGAGCAGGAGATGCTGGGCTAAAGGCGAGCAAAACGAGACAGAGGGTTGGGGGACTGAGCAGTATAGCTTTCTTTTGTCTACCCTTTGGACCCTCGGGATACGGTTCGGGCTGAGGCGGCGAGGTCTCGAGCTGGCAGTTGACTTCGAGGTTTTCACCGGTGTAGACGTGACGGGCGCCAAGCGATGACTGGATGGACAAGAAGGTACCACCATGAGCCTCTCGGGCGAAACCATATCGTCTACACGTTCTCGGCATCCGTATCGCCTGTGACCACTGCCTGTAGAAAGATGGGATGTTGGAGATCCCGCGTAAGGGATGAGACGCGGAACTCCGTGGGTTTGTTCGCCAGAAGGGCCGTTTAGAGCTTTTCACTTCGATTGAGTCCCGAATGGACCCGTTGGTGTTTTTTTAAACGTGACCTTGAACCGCCAGGTTCCAGGCGATTAATAACCTTCAATGAGGAATGCTTAATAGGCGCAAGCCATCAGCTTGCACTGATGACGCCCGCACCATTTAAACACACCGCGGGCAAATTTCATGGGGGCGCGCTAAGCGGCCTGTGCTTCACAATGTGAAGCGTGGGGCTGTCAGCCGAATTGGACCTGTACACGGTGGAGTCCAGCCTCAGCAGCTGGAGCTAAAATGGAGTTAAAAAAAGCGGGCGTCAAAGCCGCTTTCGGGTGCACGTCCATCACATTCTGAATCGGAGCAGCACTCCGCTCTAGTGACATAGCTAACTAATCTGGCATGACCTCGCCTCGATAATCTCAAATGGCGGTGTTAACAATCCGCGGAGGGGAAGTTTGCGATTCAAGAAGAGATGCCGATTAGGATGCGTTTTGGTTGTCGGGCTCACCCTCTTTAACTCCAGCTTCTGAGGCTGGGCCTCGCCGTGTACTCTCACTCGTTTCTGCAGGCCGGCCCAGGTCGGGGAGCTTGCAAAACGCTGCAGCGAATTTGAGGCCGCACGTCCGCCAACGGGAGCATTTTTTTGCCGAACTCTTGTTTTCTCGAGGGTGATGCTTCCCGTTCGTTTTTCGACAACGAGTTTCGTTCAGCGTTGCAACATTGACAAAGCCGTTGCGGTTCTTTCTTCCTTTTTGATCTCCTGGTAGCTAGGGCCTCAGTAAAGAAAATCGCAGTGCTATTCGCATATTATGCTCTCACTTTTTTCGTTGACGACGTCCCCTTAATGCGAGCGCGAGTGTGTTCACGTGTTCGGCGGTACTGCAGAGCTACGGGCCTGCGGGTCAGGTGGCTACGGATCTCCCAACCTAAAGCATCAAGGCGTGGCGCGCCTTGGGGCTTGGCGCTTGCGCTGAACGCCACAGGGAAGAGCGGACAGCGTTGTAGCACTGTGCTGCCTCGACTCAAGCTTTGCAAGGTGTGGTCGACCGTCACGTTCCTGGACCCGGTGCGGCCTTTCCTCCTTTGTGTTTCCGGCGATCCTCGCTCTTTTTCTATTTATTTTTCTTTTTTCTTTTCTTCGTTGACGACGACACACGTACTTTACTCTCAAACGTCTTTTTTTTGTGCCTTCCTTATAATGAAAAGTAGAAGTTGCTCGAAATCACGGAGTGCCTGGGTTCTTTTCACGCCTGCTCCTGGTGTCATTTGCGGCCACCGCTTCACAATGGACCACAATGTGTCGTCACACTGAGCTTCTCAACAACACGGGGCGTTTAACGCTTATCAACCCCCTGATCTGATAGTATTCACCGAAGCCAGTTGTCACGGTGTGCTGCAAACCGTCGCTGTATTGGGGGTTAAATATGACCTGCAGTTGTTGCCCGGTGCTAGAACGGAAAAGCATTGTGAACCTAGTTTCTGCACTCCATGTTATATTTAAAAAAAGAATCGTAGGAAAGCCGACGATCGGGCGCAGGAGAAAGAAGTAGAAGAAGAAGAAGAAGAAGAAGAAGAAGAAAGAAGAACAGGAATGTTTCCTGCCTTCCTTTTTTCTTTTCTCTCTGCGGAACACAAAAAGCGGAGGAAATACTCAGACCTGCACTCAGTTCAAAGAGGGGGAGGATAATTCCAACTACAAGATGGGCATTGTGGGATTGGGCGAACAGCACATTTCCTCGTCTATAATTGGCAAGTGGCGGCCTCTTCGAGTACTTCCTCCAGAGCAGGCTTATTCGAAAAAGAAAGGAAAGGTTTGCAAAAAGAAAATACTCGACGTAGCTGCTTCGACTCCGAATGGAAGGGAGGAAATGTAGAGGTAAGGGGCAAATACAATACAAACACAAACTGATTTGTTCTTCGCTTACATCATCGTGTGTTGTTTTCTCACTCAAGACTTTGACCTGTTGGGTTTATGTGATTTGTCGTGTAGGGGTAGACCCGCATGACCTCACGTCCGTTCAACACGTGGTTCGGTGGTTACCGCACTTGGGATCCCTTCTGTTCTTTGCCGGGCAGCATCGTCGAGCATTTCCTTTCAAGCTGGCGCTTATGTAAAAAAAAGACAGGCGCTTCGTTTTGTTTGTGCGTGCCGGTTGATCGTTCTCCCACTTGTATTTACCCTGTGTGTATTCAGGTAAGGAATTCTGATCAACCACCAAAACACGCTGCCTACGTCTTTTTAGCCTGCACAATACATTGAAGGGCAACCCACAAGATTGTTAGTACTAAAAAAAGAAATCCGTAGTTTTTGTTTGAACCCCTTTTTTCTCGTATTCGTTTTTGATTGGCTTACCTCATGTTGGCTTCTCTCCTTTTACTTGTTCTTCTCGCCATTCCGCGGAATGCTTCGAAAATCTAATGCTACGACTGCACGGATCGGACGAGGGAGTCACCAGGACGCCACGCGGCCATGCCCCAGAGGAACGGGGCGGAAGCGACGTTGCGCGACTGGCAAAACCAGGGTCCAGAAACGAGAAAAGCGCAGGCGAACAACTCAGAGCGAGTCAGACAGTGCGATCTTATCGGACGCGTGCGACTCTTGGGGTGTCACCCACGAGCTGCACAGGCAGAGAGATGTGCCGTTCGCTGAGGACGCGATCCTGATATACTGGAAAGGGATTTGATGTCAAGTACACTTCGCACGTTCCTCTTACGACCGCACGCCCGGTGCAACCACTAGTTTCTGCACCAAACCCGCAGGGTTGCTAAGACGAGCGGGCGTAAAGGAACGATTCGAGGGGTTGAGAAAGGGTGAGGCTCCATAGGCAGGTCTCCGAAAGGGGCATGTATGAGCATGCTTCGCAACATGACCGGAGATTTGCCGTCGCCAGCCTTCCCAAGGGTTTCCACAACAATGTGGGGATTCTTGACGTAAATTATTTTGTGACGTGATTACTTCTACTTCGCTTTCGGAGAGGGCTTGCAAACCTCGTCAGAAAATGACAAACAAGAAGTAGGTAGATATAAAGAGGCGACTCACCGAAGGTGCTCAAACGACGTTTACCAAGTCTTCTATTTTCTGACAAGTGAGAAAGATGAAAAATAATGTCATGATGCCCTTGGTCAAACAACGCAAAGCAAAAGCCGTTGACGTGTGTCAAACAACGCAAAGCAAAAGCCGTTGACGTGTGAAGTCGACCACTATGAGCACCATGACATCCACACGGTATGAGCGGAGTGGGTCAACCACGTATTCGACATACTCCCCATGTCGACCAGTCTTCCGGCTGCAAGCACGTTAAAACCACTTTCCTCGAGGGTGGTCAAGGGTTGTGCACATTGACGAAGCCGCCCGGAGGGTGAAAGACTTCTCACGAACCGCGGGTCGTACGCAGGTTGTAGGAAGGGAATCCAGGGCCGTCGCAGGGGTCTCCTTCACTTTTTCGCCTCTTTTTCGCCGCGTCTTCCCAGCAGCAGCGCTGTGCACAAATGTCAGGTTGGATGCAACACCAAATTTGCTCGGCGTTTTCCGTGTGCAAAGGCTAACGGTGCAGAGGCGGTCCCCTTTCAAGCCACCTCTGCTCGCAAAAAATTCTCGAGGGGCTGCCTTGTGCTTAGTTAGGAGGCTAGAGGGGGAGAAACAATACAACTACAAAGTGCGTTGACCGCTTACGCCCGCCACTGAGCCCAGATTCACCTGTGTTTCGTGAGGGCTACAGCACATTTACCTCCTTTATTCTTTTTTGCAGCTGGCAGCCTCCTGTATTTCCTACAAAGCAGGTGCTTATACAAAGAAAGTATCGGCGGCTGTAGGGACACTGGGTGGGGAGAGGCACTCGGACTCGTCCCTGTCCCTTCCAGGGAGCCGCCCTGAACGTGCCACCTGAAGGTGGGACACGCACCCTTTGTGTTGCTTTGACGTGCTTTCTCTCTCTCCTGGCGCGAACGGGCCCCCCTCCCACCCATCGTTACCGCTCGGAGGAGGGACGTGAACTTTGACTTTGCTGCACGATGAGTTTTGCGCCACCTTTTTGTGCTCCGCCCCAACCCTTTCCCTGCAGCTAATCTCTTGGGTTGCTTGACTATAGGGCACAGCCGTCATCGCGACCGTGATTGGACAGTCGGGATTGCCGGGGGCGGGTACAAAAGAAAGGGCAAAGCAAGTGACCTGCCCCCTGCGCCTGCGGACTCCGGCTGCTTCGGCAGTTCGACACTTACACGCCCGCAAGAAGCTGAAGCCGCAGCACCGTCCTGCGAACGAGGCGCACACCAAAGGTGGACAGCCCACGAACCCAACCGAAGTGGAGCCGCGAAGACGAGCAGGCGAAGGCAAGGAACATAGAGGAGTCGAGATCTCAGCTGAGGGGACAACCGGCGAGGGAGCAAAGGAGGCGCGCTGAATCATCTGGTGATTCCTCGGGCTCGTCAGACTTCACAGCTGACGTGAAGCGTGCACCGGAGAGCAGTACGCGGGGCAAGAAGCGACCGCAGCATAACACGACGCGTGCAGAGAGGTAGTCTGTAGCGGCTTGTGCAGTCCATCGTCACAGATTGTTGCTGCATATCAAGTTCAAACTACTACTATTACTGTAAATAAGAACTGTTTGTACGCACCTGCTTAGTCGGAAATACTGGCCTCATGGAGGTTTGCGTCTCGGTTTCAAAACTGCGCGGCGGTGCTTTTCACACATTTTAGCGCGGCCAACGCCATGGCGCGTATGGACAACACATGGAAATACGGCCGCCCGTCCTTTTGGTCGTTGATATCGCTACCGGGATCCGTTTCCATCTCTTTTTCTCTGCATCTCGCAGGTACATGTGTCCCGAGACATCGGTTCCATCCATTATGAACTCCACAGCACCTCCCCGCTTCAACAATGAGAACATCGACACCCCCAGGGCTGGAATGGCGGAGCATGTGCGTAAGGACTTTGCCAGCTTCTCCAAAGTCGTCGGGCAGCGTCCGAACACCAGCTTAGTTCTGACGTTTGCGCCCTAGGTTTATGCCCCCCCTGTCCTTCGAGGGATCACGAGGATTCCTGTTTTACCCAGGTAAACAGCTGGTTTCTGCAGGCCGGCCCAGGTCGGGGAGCTTGCAAAACGCTCATTTTTCGAGGGCGGGGCTCCCAAGAGGCGGCCCACTCCTTTGCGGGCGAAGTGGAGACCGGCAGCAGGTGGGGTACCTGCCAACCCTTCGCGACGTCGGGCATTCATGCGAGGATGCGTCGAAGCTGCTTCGATGCGGCTTGTTCCGTGGCCCGGCTGGAAAAGGAACCCCCGAGCTTGCTTGGAAAACGGGTGGTGAGCCCGCTTTGGTTCCTCGTAATCCCGATGCTGAGGTTCCGTGGAAGGCCGCCGGGACGGCATCGTTGCAGACCGGCACGTTGTGGTGAGCTAAAGGTCCAAAGCTTCGTGCCAAAGGCTATCAGTTGCCACTGTCTTCACCGGACGAAGCCTTGCGTTCCTGTGCGTTGTGTGTGTGTGTTGCGGACCCGGTTTAACGTGGTGCCTCCCTTCACGAAAGTACAACCACGCTTGTGTGTGTGTGTGTGTTGCGGACTCGTGTTAACGTGGCGCCCCTTAGCAAGAGTGTGTCCGCGGTAGTGTGTGTGTGTGTGTGTGGGTGTGGTGCATGTGCGAAGTTGACAATGCCACGTTGTCTCACACAGGCTCATGTTTCTTGTCCAACAACAAATCGCAAGTGTAGGTCTTATTTGTGGATTAGACTACTCCAAAGTCTCCCGTTGACCGCAGAGCTCTTCTTTGGAAAACTAGTACTTTGTTGACCGCACTACACCCTGAACCCAAATTCTGGACGTGGTTGCAGGTGGCAAATTGGCAAATGATCATATGCAGACGGTCGTGGGAGATTCATAAAAAGACTCGAGGGGCCGGTTTGTGCTTATTTCGAGTAAGTGGTCTTTTGTTTCTTAGAGCAAGAAAGGGCGTGAGTGTCTAAACCCAGATTTTCCTGTTGGGCTACAGCACGTTTATCTCCTTTGAGATTTCGCAACCTCAAGGATAAAAGACAGGCGCATCGTTTTGTTTGTGCGAGCCACCTGTATTTACCGTGCGCCACTTTCAGGTAATGAAATTTAAATCCTCGGAAAATTTTATTTGCTACCTACCCCCCCCCCGTGTTAGCGTCGCCTCCATTTCTCCCTTGTCGGTGTCGCCTTCTGTCCTGGAGACGCGAGGCGACACTAACACGGGAATACGGTTTTCAATATAATAGGGTTCCCCGTATTTCTCCGAATCCCCCCTCCGAATGTCTCCTCCTCACCTAAGCAACAGAGCTGAGGCACCTGAAAGAATTGACACCGATTGACTGAAGCTTGTGGCAGAAAGCAAGCATCCCGATTCTCATGACTGCGAGAGTCTCCTCACCTAAGCAACAGAGCTAGGGCACCTGAAGAATTGACACCGATTGACTGAAGCTTGTGGCAGAAAGCAAGCCTCCCGATTCTCATGACTGCGAGAGTCTCCTCACCTAAGCAACAGAGTCTCCTCACCTAAGCAACAGAGCTAGGACACCTGAAAGAATTGACACCGATTGACTGAAGCTTGTGGCAGAAAGCAAGCCTCCCGATTCTCATGACTGCGAGAGTCATTGACCTAGATTCGACTGATCCGATACTGAACCAGCAGGAAACAAGACGGGGCAAGAAACCCGTCTTGCACCATCTATCAACATGCATGACCAAAGCACAAGCCTGCAGCGGCGGAGGCTGATCTATGAACGCAGAGTGCGGTTGCTGGTACCCCACACGTCCATGGAGAAGTTGAAAGCTTCCTCGCGTGATCGACCGGTCACACCAATTTCCCGTCACCCCTGGTCACACCCGTGTAAGTGTCGCCTTTTTTGGAAAAGGTGCCTTTAGGTAGGCGACACTACACGGTGCACTAGTCGGACTTTTTTGACTTTGACTAGTGGTTTTACTAGTCAAAATTTTGACTGGTAAAATGACTAGTGCCACTAGTAAAAATGACTAGTGCACTAGTAAAAATGACTAGTGCACTAGTAAAAATGACTAGTGATATAGACAAAATCCACCTAACCTGGACCCAAGTCCTGGGTGTTTTGAGAGTTTTCGAGGGGTTCCACGGCACTACCGTGACCACCGGTGCCCAGACACCACAAACCACCTGGGCAACCCCAGTTTTCGCGAGACAGGCCGAGTTGCGAGGGTTTTGGTTGGTTTCTTGGGAAAGTCCCTGAGCTTGTATGGCTTAGCAAACATAGTGCAAACGACAGTGCTATCCCTGCACGGTGAGGTCAGAGACATGTCGTGACAGGTTTCAGACACTGGAATAATGCGGGCTTCCGACCACATTCAAACTCTGGTCCGTAGATTCGGTTTGTCGTTCATAGCGCTCCTATCGCCTTGGCATCGCACCGGACACAGTGCATTTACAGTAGTGGGTTCCCTAAAACCCACGATTCTTGCCGAGCTTCCCAACATGAATGTGCAACAGGTGCTGGCTTTGTCCGCCTGTGAACTGTTTGCATGCAAGGCTTTGTGTTGCGCACATTCCACAAATAGTGTCGTTGCTCACTGCTATGTGCTCCGCTTTCTAGTGTTGGAGGCACTCTCCCATTGCGTGCTTCCTCTTTCACGCCGCCGCGGAAAACCAGTCTTGTAGCCTGTGGCGCGCGCGTTGTGTGCCAGTCAACACGTCGTGGTGCTTTGTCCAGGCATTTCGAATGCCTGGAAGTCACGTTTCTTTGTAGTTTCGGGACGTGCTAACGACCATTGAGCCCACCGATCAACTGCTCAAAGCTTTCGTCGGGTGGGACACCAGCAGGTTCTGGTTTCTACTCGTCGGGTCTACCGCACAGTAACGTATCGCGTAGCCGGTGTACTATTTGTGAAAGCAGCTTCTTTCGCATCTTCGGTTGTTCACAACGACAATAAAAATCACCGCCTCGGATTAGCTTGAATTCACAACGCACTGTCTATCGGGCATTGAGAGCTACTAGTAGTAAGTGCGGAAGAGCATGAGGCAGGCAAGCTGTATAACGCTCCCAGTAGGCAACAAGTTCCCAGAAACTCCCCGTCCTCAGCTGTGGTGCTGCTTGCCTTCATGGCACTTGCACTTTCTAGAACTCAATACTCAGCCCGGTTCCTGTGGGGGAAGAGTCGGGGTGGCCCACCAAAAAAGCGACCACAGTTCTGCATGTTCAGCCGCAAAACACAAACCGACGAGTAATCGTAACTTATTCCTGCAGAACTGGCTTTGTTGAATGACGCTCGTGACAGACAACTGACCCCCAGCTTTCGTCTATCGCACAGTAAGGAATCGCGTTGGGAACCGCATTCGGAAAAATATTGGACCGGAACTTCTTTGGACCGGAATCTTTTTGGACTTTTTAGAGTTAAAGTTTTGGGCTTTTGGAGGTTCTGAAAGTTTTGGACTTTTCCCTGGGGTTTTCAGTTTTTGGCGGTATTTTGAAGTCTGACCGAAGCAGCTTTTGCACTGTTTCATGTTTCCGTTACACCAATGATGGGACCGGCAGATTGTGCGAACATTCCAAAGCTTCCCGAATTCCGGGCCGCAAACGCGTCCAAATTGGTTCAGGTTACCTTTAGTTTCTGTTCGTCCTTAAAACTCGTGGTTGCATGATCATGACTATGGGCGTAGCCTGGGTCGCGTAGACAAGCAGCTCGGGTGAGCATGGCGGGGCGACTCATGAGATTGCCCCCGTCGCCGACCACGTGCCGGAACACGACGTCCGGGACCGGCTATACTTGATCAACTCCTTGAACGCCAGCAGCCCGCTGTCGTCGGCATCCACCGTCAAAAACGCGCGTGACCGCCACTCGGCGGCCAGGACGTCGCCTTCACTCAGCGACGCTCGCTTCACTGCGAGCTCGCCGAGGTCGAGTCCTTCCGCGGGCATGCCGCCGGCCCTGCTCCGTATGGCCCGGCGACGCCGCGTGCCGACTACGCTCAGCGACTCGCCACCTTCTGCGTCTGGCTAAAGTAGCGACCTCCAAGTTGTAGGGCGCTGTTAACGGACTTGGGCGCGCCCTTGACTGTAGGCACCACATGTATCATATCTTATCGTATTCTTGGATTCTAAACTTCCTTGTGGGCGTGAACCCTACTGTAAAATATTTGGACCGGAACCTTTTTGGACTTTTGGGGGTTTTGAAAAGTACTTCGACTTTTTCCCGGTCCAACATTATTCCGAACACGGTTGTAAGCGCAACGGTAGGGTACAGTTGTGCCGTGGGACACTCTGAAATCTACAAAATAGCCCAGATTTCGGTTCGGAACAGGTGGATTTCTACTAGGACACTAGTCATTTTGACTAGTGCACTAGTCATTTTTACTAGTGCACTAGTCATTTTTACTAGTGTTTTTACTAGTGCACTAGTCATTTTTACTCATACTTTTTCACTAGTAAAATGACTAGTCAAAACACCTTTTTCACTTTTACTAGTGCACCGTGTAACACGGGGGGAAAATGTTTCTTGGGTTTGAAGAGCGCGTGGTGCTTGCACCACTGAGGCCAGGTTATTTAATCGCGGATTTAGTGAAGGATTGTTCAGGAAACGGTCGCGAGCGAAACCCGACCAGGTAACGACCATTTCACTGTCTTCTTTGTTTTGTGATGCGAACATCACGAGGTGCTGTCCGAAGACACCGCCCACGTGAGCACTGTTAAGCAGCGGTTGCCAGATACTCCCGTAGCACCTATTCACGGGTTTGCAGGGGTAAAAAGGAAGCCCGGGTTGGGGAGGGTGGTGGGTTTGGTGCGTAGTATTCTTCTTTTTTTGTTCTTTCTCGGTTCTGGGGTGCTGCTCCTTCCTTCTCGTCCTGTGTTGGGTTACGACTTTTTTGTTCTTTATCGGTTCTGAGCGTTTCCATATGCCTTTTCCTGCTTTGACATGCAGTCCCTTCCAAACTGTACCTCTCTTGGTGTTCGGGGGTTGGGCCGTATGGTAAACGTCTTCGGGGACGAAGGTTTGGTGGGGGGGGGGGGGGGGGGTCGTTGTAGAATGGTTTTAGCTTGAAGGGTATTGGAAAGGTTGAAAAAGGTTTTGGGGGTCACCGTCGGTTTGTGTTTCTATTTTTTTTCTTTTTTTTTTTTTTGGGGGGTAATTATTTTTTCGGGGGTTCGCGTAACCCTTCTTTTCCGGAAGATAACGTTATCTTTTCTTTTCTCTCTGGCGCTCTTTTTCTCTCTATCTCTCTCTTTGGCTAGCAAAGCGACTATTGCGACCGACACCACGACCACACCCGTAATGAATGTGATCAAGGGCCCCCCACGTTCTACATGTTGAGCAGGGGTTGCCATGTAGCCCGTACCGGTCTAAGCCTTCATTGCAGCTTCCATAAGCACCCCCGTTGGGACGGGTCCGACGGTCCGTTAGTCATCAGCGACATCGGGCGGGAAAAAGTAAATAAAAAGAAAGGGGAAAAATGGGGGTGTGGGTGGATAAGCTCGTGGTAGGTTGTTCGGAAATAAGTACAACCTCAAACTACGCCTAGCACAGGGCCAGGCGGCATATACGTGCCTTCATCCTCTCATGTTAGTGTGCGTTCACTCGTACAGACACTTCGAGTTTTTCCCGTTAGTCAGGGTAAACGGGTGCGGAGTGAAACATAGACCAGCCAGCAATCAAGAACCCGATGAGGCTCAAACGACGTGGATCAGAATCTCACACCCGCGAGGTGGCAACGTCTCTCATGCGCGCGGAGTCCCCTCAGACCTTGGAACCTCTGGCCATCCCTCGTGCACTCGATGGAGCAGTGTTGACATCGCAGCACCGGGGAACCCGTTAACTGCTGTTCAAACAACTGACCATGCGGTGTCAGACATTGGGAGTCCGGCAAGGGCGGGCAGGGTGGCGAATTACCAAAGGGGCAGAAGGAGTCAGGTGAGCCTTCCGACTGCCGGCTCATCAAATTACCGGCTGAACCTGGGGGTGCAGGCAAGTCGGGTAGTCGATCCTGAGTAGGAAGCACCATGGAGGGTGACGGGGCACGGACAGTCATGTCGTGGGCATTCCGGGGGATCCGGACAAAGGCCGCGAGGTAAACGTCACCCCACGGAATGTCGTCGACAGAGGTGACGTGCAGGTCGTCGAAGAGGATCCACCCCGTGTCTTGCGCAACGTACGTGACGTAGTGCCCGCTAGCCGTATCCTCCCCCATGTGCACCACGACGGCTGCGAGGCGTAGCAGATGGTCCGGCGGTCCGAAGAAGGGGGGCAATTTCACGTCATTCTGGCGCCTGGCACCGTTTCTCGTGTAGATGCCAAACTGCATCAGAACACATTCAGCTGTCAGACGGAGATCCATGCTTTCAACAACCGTACCTACAGCCTTGCAGTCGCATACTCTCTCCGGATTTACAAACCCGTGCACGTGGAGAGAATCTTCCAGCTTCCTTCCGCAAGGAATTTGCAGACATTGCACTACCTGACTGCTGGAAGAAGTGCGTCCACATGCATTACATCGCACTGAGGTGGTCCAGCCGTTCTCCAAGCATGCTACGAAGAGTTGGTAGCCCGGGCAGGGGGACCCCGTTTCGTCCGGACCCAGCGTCGCATTGGTCGCGCTGAGTATCGCTACCAGAGCTTCGTGCGCATCGTGCTGCCGTGCATCGCAGAAGTTTGCGAACATGCTCAGGATGGCTTGGACACCCATTCTCCGACAGTCCCGGCTACGTTGGTCACCACTGTCGCGAGAGCTTGACAGCATGGCAAAGTACGCTAGGAAGTCCCCGAGAAATCCACGGCAGTTGAGGAGGTCCTGCGCAAGGCTCCAGTACATCTCTCTGATCGGCTCCACCCGCATCAGGAGCTGCAGCACCGCACCAAGAAAGCACGTGTTCCCCAGATTCGGGAGGCCGGTGGGGCCAAACAGCGTCGGATCATGCTTCACGGAAGGCGGGCGTGTACAAACGACTGACCGGCAGCACGTGGACGGAGGGGCAGCCGTAAGAACCGGTTTGTGGACATTCGAGCGGCGTCGCTTTGAAACCTGTTGTTCGTCCTCTTCAGCCTTTCGCTTGTGGCCTTTCCGCGTGGACTCACGGGGGGCGGTCGCATCAGTCTGTTGGGTCGGCGCTTCGGTGGACGGTGATCGGGGGGAGCCATCTTCAGCTTCTGGGACAGGCTGGGGGCGGCCGTTGTACTTCACGAAGCGTCTTTCAGCCAGAAGGCGCCCGATCGCACGGTCCATCGCGGTCGGTTCTGGTAGCGACAGAGTGCGTTCCACCTCATGAATGAGCCAGAAGAAATGCGCCCGCACCTTCTCGCAATGCTCGCCAAATTTAGCCTCCGGGTACGTGTCCAGGAGCCATTTGCGGAATCCACTCTTCAAAACGCTCTTACGGTAACCGCGCCGCATGAGTTTCAAGACCGTGTTGTTCATTTCGGTCTTGAAATCATATATGTTGTTGGCGATCCTACCGTTGCGAACGAGGGCCCCAATGAGGATGCTCGAACCGAAGTTTGATGGGGCCGTCGACAGGACTGACGTGTACGCGAGGGGGCGGTATGGGTAGGCTTTCGCCTTGTCCAAGACCGACAGTCGCATGTATCGCCTTCTAGACGCGTCGGAGACTTCGTGTCGTATCCGTATGCCAAGGAAAGTCGAATCCCCTACGCATGTGTTCGTCTGCTTGTACCTCATGCTGTAGACGGACTCGGGAGGGGGTTTCGTCCCGAAACAGAGCAGGTCATCGATAAAACGGCGCGTCATGCTGAGGAGTGTAGCCCGTCGGATGTCCCTTTCAGCCGGGGGTCTCATCATGTACCTCTTCTCCTTTGCGTAGCAGAAGAGATTGGCAATGTCTGGGGAGGCGTTAGCGCCCATTGGGATGCCCAGTATTTGCCGCATGAGGATGCCGTTCACCAGTACGTACGTGTTCGCCAGGCAGAAAGCGAGGAGGGCCTTGAGGTCGTGTGCAGAATATGCTGCCTGCTGCGAGCCCAGATCCGTCACTAGCATGAACGCAAAACTACGTTTCTTCTTCTGTGGCCCATGTTGGCTCCTCGGCCGTACTAGGACCAGCTCATCAACCCGTACGCCGAGCCGTTCGGCCTCCGCTGCAAAGGCTTCGTCGATGGTGCCAGCAATTTCCTCCAGCAGTTCCTCGAGCCCCAGCTGGTCGTACATGGTCGTAAAATCCCATGTACCAGCGATCAGGCCCGGAGTTAACATGCGGGGGGGGCGGGGCAGGGGGCGCACTAAGGATTGGGGGGTGCAACGGGCAATGTCAACGTCTGCTAAATTTGAAGAGGGGGGGGGGGGGGTCCCTTGCAAAGTCGTTGGGGGCCCTCAGGGTAGTGTCAGCACTGCCCCCCCCCCCCCCCAAAAAAAAAAAGGGGGGTGCAACGTGCAACGGGGGCAACGTCCCTTAGTGCGCACCCTGGGGGGAAAATCTTAGTTAGTGGGGGGGGGGGGCCGGCAGTGATCATGGCAAACGTTGAACGTTTGAACGTTTGACAAACGTTTGCGTTTGCAAAATTCATGTCAAACGTGTATCAAACGTGAGTGAGGCGCTGGCCGCGCCTGCAGTGGGGTTCCGAGTGTGGGGTCGGCTTGTGAACACTCGAGCCACAAGGGCAAGATCTTCATGCCCGGGGCCCCAGAAAGTGGGAGGGAACACTTGCTGAAGGCTAGTATCTCCCTGTATCTCCCTGTGCACGCCCAAGGAGAACCAGAAGGATGTCTTGTTCCCTTATTTTCGTGGTGCCCGCCTGCAGCCACGTGGACAAGTGCTATCAAGGGTCGTGTACTGTGGACAGACCCGGTCCATCGATTGGCAAACGTCACGTTTGCACGTTTGTCAAACGTTTGCGTTTGATAAATCTTGTCAAACGTACGTTTGCAAACGTTTGATAACATCACTGCCCTAGGGGGGGGGGAGGGGGGGGGGCACACGACGCACTTGTCATGCACAATCACTTGTTATATAACAAGTGACCTAACAAGTGAAAATGTATAACAAGTGCCACTTGTTATATAACAAGTGATCACTTGTTATATAACAAGTGATTGCTTGTTATATAACAAGCGATTGCTTGTTATAACAAGTGTTTGGCTGCAATTTCATAAGGAACCTGGGGTTTGTACCTACCTCACGTCATCTGCAAGACACAAGGCTCCACCTGGTCCAGACAAAAATATCGGGGAGGTTCGGGGAAATTCGGGGAGTTTCGGGGTATTTCCTTTGTGGCGACCACTTTCCCTGCAGCCGGCCTTGGCGATGGCGGGGAGGGGGCTACGCTATTACGGCCCTACCTTGCGCAGAGCGGTCCCGTGTTTGGTTATGCCCCGAAGACGAAGATAGAGGCTGAGAAGGAAGGACAGACTGGGAGGACGCCCGAACCGACACCGAAGTCGAGACGCAAGCTGCGACCATCAGCCCAAAGCGCCACAACGGAAGCGGCGGATGCCGGCGCCAACACCGCCATCGAGAACGCCGCAGAAGGCGACGACACTAGGACGGCCGCTGCAACGAAGCGGCGGCGCAAGGACTCGCCATCATCGAAGACAGAGGTGCGAGATAAGGTGCCAGTGACGAAGAGAGGTAGCACGAAGAGGTAATCACGAAAGAGAGCAGATGCAGATTATCGCCATGTACGGACCTTGGACTTTTCTGGAGCATCTGGGTGGGATATTATGGTCCCGTGAGTGCTTTTCTGCCCGCCAGGTGTTGTGTGCTGCCAGTGGGGGTAATTTTCTGGCAGTCTCGGGCTTCAGGAAGGCGTATCGGTAACAGTCAATCTCGCTCCCCGAAATAGGCAAAACCCCCTGATTTCGTTGACAGGCCGAAACCCCTCCTTTTTTGGCTTTGGTGCAAATACGCAGTTCCGCAGCTTTTTGGCCGTAAATTCGGTGCCATGCCGCAGTGGAGGTGATGTGTAATACCCGGAGTACGGTCACCGCCTTGGGCGAAAATGTCAAAAAACACGAAATCACGCTCGTTGGCACCCGGCTCGGGGTTTTTCACACGACAAGAAACTTCGACCCACAGATAAACCCCGAATGAGCGGTTCGGGTGTGCAAATGCCAAGCGTGCTTACAGCAACCGTTTGTTTGCCAAAAGCCTAGTGTCTTGCAGATCACGTGACTTTCTCTCGTAGGTAGGTGCAAACCCCAGGTTCCTTATGAAATTGCAACCAAACATATAACAAGCAATCACTTGTTATATAACAAGCAATCACTTGTTATATAACAACTGACCACTTGTTATATAACAAGTGACCACTTGTTACATCACTTGTTAGAAATGTAACTAGCTATGTCCCAAAAAAAACAGCTAACAAGTGCGTCGTGCAGGGATGATAAAATACAACCCCAGTTCCAAAAATACAAAAATACAAAAAATACAAAAAATACAGTATTTTTTGTATGTTTTTGTATTTTATGGATTGCCAGCAGTGGACGATCTTAAACACAGGGGGTGACAAAAAACACATCAAAAAAAGTATTTCAAGCGAACTTTAACTCTAAAAAAAAAAAATCCCCGCTGCGCGGGGCCTTCTGGACCCTGTTAGCCTCAGTTACAAAACACTTCCAAGACCCAGAGGAATCCTGATGGAGCCTCTTCATGACGCACTCACGTATCTCTCTGTCTGATAGAGTCATTTCTACCGTCTTCTACACACAGCAAATATCTCCTTGGAATCCTTGGCAATGGGGGTCACGTTGGGGGTCAGGAAAAGGCATAGAGCCTTGCAGATTGTGCGTGGCTCATGTGCCTAATCGAGCTTAGCCCGAGGGTGGGAAGGGGTGGGAACAAAAGGGACAAAAAGTGTGTAATGTGTGTAGCGGGAGATACCCTGTGGATTGTTGCGGTCTCTGCCACCCGATCCATGATTCCCGGCGTAAACTCTTCTAATTTATTCAGGGAATCAGCCTATCCGAAGATGCTTAACCAGTATTGTGATCAATACTGCGATCCAGGAGTTGGGAGTTGGGTCCGAACACACAGCGTATAGTACAAACATGCCGATTCTTACTTTCCCCTTTTCGTAGCTGGTAGCTTAAATCGAAGGACAAGGCCGATTCTGAGAACCACTTTGCTGGTGCTGCCGGGAGAAAGTGCCTTGTGACATTCGGGCGCACATTTCGAAGCACTGTGCGGAACAGAGGATCCTCCACAGTGAAGAAAAGGCTTGCAAAAACATATCTGATGCATTGCTGCATGCTGTCCCTTTCAACTTCAGACATTCCGGGGCATATACCGAGGCGTGTCTGCTCGAACAGAATTGCCATGAGCACCACTTTTCACCACTTGCTACGTCGGACTGACATCCTTCGGGTGGTGTTTTGCCCCAAAATATTCACGCCGCCCAGCTCTTCCTCATCAGCTGGGAAACACTCCAACCCACACGAAACCCGTCCCGGCAGAGAACACCGGGACCCCAAAAAATCCAGAACTCCAAAAAATCCAAAACTCCAAAAATCTCAAAAATCCAAAAAATACAAAAAATACAAATTCCGGGTTCAAAAAATACAAAAAATACAAAAAATACAAGTCCAAAAAATACCATAAAATACAAGGCTTCTCAACCCTGGGGGGGGGTCGTTGTATAATGGTTTAGCTTGAAGGGTGTTGGAAAGGTTGAAAAAGGTTTTGGGGGTCACCGTCGGTTTGTGTTTTTATTTTTTTCTGTATATTTTTTTTGGGGGGTAATTATTTTTTCGGGGGTTCGCGTAACCCTTCTTTTCCGGAAGATAACGTTATCTTTTCTTTTCTCTCTGGCGCTCTTTTTCTCTCTATCTCTCTCTTTGGCTAGCAAAGCGACTATTGCGACCGACACCACGACCACACCCGTAATGAATGTGATCAAGGGCCCCCCACGTTCTACATGTTGAGCAGGGGTTGCCATGTAGCCCGTACCGGTCTAAGCCTTCATTGCAGCTTCCATAAGCACCCCCGTTGGGACGGGTCCGACGGTCCGTTAGTCATCAGCGACATCGGGCGGGAAAAAGTAAATAAAAAGAAAGGGGAAAAATGGGGGTGTGGGTGGATAAGCTCGTGGTAGGTTGTTCGGAAATAAGTACAACCTCAAACTACGCCTAGCACAGGGCCAGGCGGCATATACGTGCCTTCATCCTCTCATGTTAGTGTGCGTTCACTCGTACAGACACTTCGAGTTTTTCCCGTTAGTCAGGGTAAACGGGTGCGGAGTGAAATATAGACCAGCCAGCAATCAAGAATCCGATGAGGCTCAAACGACGTGGATCAGAATCTCACACCCGCGAGGTGGCAACGTCTCTCATGCGCGCGGAGTCCCCTCAGACCTTGGAACGTCTGGCCATCCTTCGTGCATTCGACGGAGCAGTGTTGACATCGCAGCACCGGGGAACCTGTTAACTGCTGTTCAAACAACTGACCATGCGGTGTCAGACATTGGGAGTCCGGCAAGGGCGGGCAGGGTGGCGAATTACCAAAGGGGCAGAAGGAGTCAGGTGATCCTTCCGACTGCCGGCTCATCAAATTACCGGCTGAACCTGGGGGTGCAGGCAAGTCGGGTAGCCGATCCTGAGTGGGAAGCACCATGGAGGGTGACGGGGCACGGACAGTCATGTCGTGGGCATTCCGGGGGATCCGGACAAAGGCCGCGAGGTAAACGTCACCCCACGGAATGTCGTCGACAGAGGTGACGTGCAGGTCGTCGAAGAGGATCCACCCCGTGTCTTGCGCAACGTACGTGACGTAGTGCCCGCTAGCCGTATCCTCCCCCATGTGCACCACGACGGCCGCGAGGCGTAGCAGATGGTCCGGCGGTCCGAAGAAGGGGGGCAGTTTCACGTCATTCTGGCGCCTGGCACCGTTTCTCGTGTAGATGCCAAACTGCATCAGAACACATTCAGCTGTCAGACGGAGATCCATGCTTTCAACCACCGTACCTACAGCCTTGCAGTCGCATACTCTCTCCGGATTCACAAACCCGTGCACGTGGAGAGAGTCTTCCAGCTTCCTTCCGCAAGGAATTTGCAAACATTGCATTACCTGACTGCTGGAAGAAGTGCGTCCACATGCACTGCATCGTACTGAGCTGGTCCAGCCGTTCTCCAAGCATGTTACGAAGAGTTGGTAGCCCGGGCAGGGGGTCCCCGTTTCGTCCGGACCCAGCGTCGCACTAGTCGCGCTGAGTATCGCTACCAGAGCTTCGTGCGCATCGTGCTGCCGTGCATCGCAGAAGTTTGCGAACATGCTCAGGATGGCTTGGACACCCATTCTCCGACAATCCCGGCTACGCTGGTCACCACTGTCGCGAGAGCTTGACAGCATGGCAAAGTAAGCCAGGAAGTCCCCGAGAAATCCACGGCAGTTGGGGAGGTCCTGCGCAAGGCTCCAGTACATCTCTCTGATCGGCCCAACCCGTAGCAGGAGCTGCAGCACCGCACCAAAGAAGCACGTGTTCCCCAGATTCGGGAGGCCGGCGGGGCCAAACAGCGTCGGATCATGCCTCACGGAAGGCGGGTGTGTACAAACGTCTGATCGGTAGCACGTGGATGGAGGGGCAACTGTTAGAACCGGTTTGTGGACATTCGAGCGGCGTCGCTTTGAAGCCCGTTGTTCGTCCTCTTCAGCCTTTCGCTGGGGGGGGTAGGTAGTTGGAAAATATAGACATTACCTACCCCCCCGTGTTAGTGTCGCCTACCTAAAGGCACCTTTTCCAAAAAGGCGACACTAACACGGGAAGGCGACACTTACACGGGGTGTGACCAAAGGGTGTGACTGGCACCGTGGTAGATAGCTATGTTCCCTCGTGCATTCTTCCGATGCTCACCGGCAAAACTGCAAACCCGCGAACCAGCCATCCAGGACCAGAATGCCGTAGTTGCCTGATGGTAGTCGTGGAAGTAGAGAGGCAGACGTCTACATACAGCACCCTCCCATGACATCGCGCGCTGTCTTGGCATTGGCATGTGAAAGCGCGTTCGTTGACTCTGTCTCCCGCTACAAACAAGGCCGCCCGCGGATGTGATCTCGCACGTTTTTGGTGTTGTTTTGGTCCTTTCTCTGTTGGCTCAAAATTTAGACCCCATGTCAGTTCTCCTGTCATGCTTCTTCGCGTGCTTCGCGCGCTTGTTCTGCACCGGGGGCTCGAGTTGTTTCTTCTGGCAAAACGTGCCCGGGGAAACACTGTCGACTCGTCGGCAAGTATGCGGTTGTACCTCCCTCCATTGCACCCATTCTTCGAGAATTAGTGGAGGACTATCCGGCTTCGGAAACGAGATGATCGTTTGACGCAACAGCACTACTCGACCGGCTACCAATATGTGTTGAAATCCCATTCAGTCGGCGAAAGACGACCACCATATTTCTAAGTTTGCATGGAGGCGTTGTTGAGGAACACAGATTTACATTGGCGAGGTGAAATCAACACCTGTCGATCATGCGAGGAAGCTTTCAGCTTCTTCATGGACGCGTGTGCGCCCGTTGTTGCTACTGTTCCGGGTACCAGAAACCGCACTCTGCTTTAATAGATCAGCCTGTTGCAAAGCCCACCTCTGCAGGCTTGTGCTTTGGTCATGCATGTTTATAGATGGTGCAAGACGGGTTTCTTGCCCCGTCTTGTTTCCTGCTGATTCAGTATCGGATCAGTGAATCTAGGTCAATGACTTTCTAAGTCATGAGCACCAGGATGCTTACTTTCTGCCACAAGCTTCAGGCAATCGTTGTCAATGATTGTTTCCTTCAGGTGCCCTAGCTCTGTTGCATAGGTGAGGAGGAGACATTCGGAGAAATACGGGAAACCCAGTTAAAACCCGTATTCCCGTGTTAGTGTCGCCTCGCGTCTCCAGGACAAAAGGCGACACTGACAAGGGAGAAACGGAGGCGACACTAACACGGGGGGGGGTAGGTAACTAAATAAATAAAGCGGCGATGGTGGCCGAGTTGCACAATACATTGAAAGGGCAACCCGCAACGGGTTGCTAATACTTGAAAAAAGGAAGCCGGAGCACACCGGCGACGGGATGTACCCAGACTCCGACCCCGCGGCTTCCATGTCCGTCTCCTGCGCCGCCGCCGCGGCCGGCGGCGCTGGCTCGGGCTTCTTTTTCCCGGGCGCCATGGTCTTCGCCGGGTGCTGCTCGAGCGGCCGGCGCGGGCTCCGCTTGCCGCCGGGCTTGTGGGCCGGCGGGTCGGCCGCCGCCGCCGCCGTCGCCGGCGGCGTCTCGGCGTAGGCCGCGTCGGCACGGGGCACCGGCTTGCGGTGGAGCGCCTTGATGGCCGTCTTCCGGCGCGGCCCCTGCCGGTCGCCGGCGTCGGCCGCCTGCGGCGGTGGCGGCGACGGCGGCGGCGGCGGCGCCGCCGCCGCCGGCGTGCGCGGACCCTCGGCGGAGGTGAACTGGCGAAGGGGGTTCGTGGTGATCAGGGGGTCCGGCTGGAACGGGGCGGCCCCGCAGCCTTCCTCCTCGTCGTCGTCGTGGGCTAGCCGGCGGATGTCGGGGACGGGCACCCCCATCACGATCCCGTCTGTTCGGCCCGAGTCGACTGTCACAACGTGCTCCTGCTGTTCCCTCGCAAGCCGGGCCCTCGCCTTGCTCCGCTCGAACACGACGATCACCAAGCCGAACATCGGGCAGAGCACGAAAACGATGATGAGAAAAATGATCAGCACCATGTTGTTCTCCTTCTTCGAGCTCGCCCGCTGCGTCGACCGCAGCAGGCATGTCCACTCGTCCCCCATGCTTGTGTACGGGCCGATGCACGACCCCGTCACCGAGTAGCACCGCTTCTGCGGGCTCGCGCCCGTCGTCTGCTCCCACGCAATGCCACACCAATTGGAGGTCTGACTCTTCAGCGCAAGGTCCAAACATGCGGGCGCTTGAATCTGTGTTGAGTGGGGGAAGATCTTAGTCTTTTGTTCACAGAACACCGCCTTCCATGCATGGTGTGATGCTAGCATGAAGAATCAAGCTTCTTCGAAGAAGACTGTGAATGTTGGATAGAAAAGTCATGGTACCCCCGAAACCCCCGTGCGAAGTTCCTGCGTACTTCGTGTGCAGTTCGTGCGGGGTTTGTACTACGGCGACGGAGTGTTCCTAAGTTAGTAGGGTACGAAACAGGGGGAGGTGAGCAGGCTTCGCTGGAGGGAAAGTGCACCGTCTGCCTTTTGGCCTGTTCGCTTGTAACAGATCTCATCGACCCGAACCAAAAGGAGGGTGTGTAAACACGCTGCGTTTTCCCAAACCAACACTTGTGCTTGCACTGAACACGAGCCCGTAGCTGGTTTGACGCAGGCAAAGCGGACGTGGTTGTGAGCCACACTATGTCTTGCGCATTGCGTCTTTCTCTCGCGGTGCGATGTTCGCTCAACGCAACGCTCGTTGGGGTTTGTAGCACGGAGTATCTGCTTAGTCGCCCGTTTGTGGCTCGCACGCATGTTTCAAAAGGAGTCAGCGGGAGCATGTCACTCGGTAATAGTAATGCTTCCGGCGAAAAAAACTTCTTGAACAAATAAGTCGCATACTCCAGTCGCAATCAGATTGGCGCTGCCTTCGAAGTAACCGGCTTTCCATACGCATGCTGAGGTAGGTGGTAAGCCATTCATCACTGGATAGACACTCGGACTTAAGTCTCAGTTTGAGAGTGCATCTCTTCTCGAAATCACAACCTGAGTCTGTGCTGGCATTGCGAATCGCATGGCAGATCACCTTTAGATTTCAGAGTGTCTCAGTTGGAGGCTTTGATTGCTGGGCGCCTCATTATGGTGGCAGAACTTAGCATACCTGGTTCCCTTTGCGTACACGCGAAGGACGAGAGCAGGACGCTGCCTCCGCTGGGTTGCTGTCTGCAGCGGCCGCGATCAGTTGACAGCGTGAACGTGTACGCTGGCGCGCTTTTTAGCTGTGTTTTAGGAATGCAATGGGCATGTTTACCTTTGTGTCGTTTCTTCGTGTGTACCATAATGCGTGGGGCTGACCCCTCCGATTGCTTCCCCCTGCCCTCTTTGGCAGCTGCGTACAACTAACAAGGTTTTTCAACTTCCCCCTGAGGTGTAGCGGCGGAGCGCCTGTGTAGAAGCGGTACAGAACTGAGGGAAGGTTTCTTTGGTGTAGCTCCTGTTGCGTAGTGCGGCTGCTATAGGCTAGCCTACGACACGTTGTGTGAATGACACCAAGTTCCCGTCCGCGAGGATATTGTCCTGGCGCCCCTCACGTTCTCATAAGAAGAGCGTACCTCGAGTACCGTGCTGCTGCTGTCGCAGGCGCTGATGTCAGGTGCAGTTGTGACGGAGCTTGCGTAGAGTGTGTCTCCTTCGCAGAGAGCGGAGCCAACAACTTGAAAGTAGCTTCCCGTGTACCCCCAGTGCGGTCTGCAGCTTCCATCGGCTTCGAAGAAAGTGACCGTCCTGTTGAACTCGCTGCACTCTCCGTCGTTGTAGTACGTGTAAGAAGCATCTAAAAGCCCCTCTATTCCGCCCTCACAGTCGGCATACAAACGGGAAGGACCGATGTGGAACCACTCGTTCAGAACAACGGAGCGCTCCTTACCGTCGGCCCGCTCCGACTTCTGCACCTCGAAGTGACCGAAAAACGCGTCCAGCTGCTGCTTGTTGCCATCGCCCCACGACATCTTGGCATTGCGCAGCTGCACCACCAAGAACATGCGAACGGGCCGTCCAACGATCTCGGTGAGTGCTTCCGACAACTCGACCTCCCTGCCGGCACCGAGCTTGTAAGTTTCCCTCTTTTCGTAAATGTTGCCGCCTGTCCTGCCAACTACATGCTGCGTGTACAGCACCTCTTGCGAGCACCGGTTTGTCTCAAAATCGAACGTGTGAGTGAGTTCGGTTCTATCGCCGAGGGAATCATACACGGTGCAAAGCATGGTAATGTGTTTGCAGTCGATGGTATTCGGAGAGAACGTAGCCTTCCAAGTCGCGGGGCGTATGCTAGACTGGGGGTGGGACTCGTTGAGATGCGCAGCGTACGTTTCACACATGAATTCGGTGTAGTTCAGCATCCAATTGTCACACGGAAGCTGCAATGGCTGTGCCGACCGCCTACGCCCTCTTAATTTCAACTCACTCGCCGCTGCAACGCCTCTAAAACTTGGATCTACTTCATTATCCGTCACATCGGTCGCGTACGCGACAGCAACACTGAGCAGCCCTAGCAGCTGAGTCCGCATGGCCCTGCTCATGGAGGCGAGAGACTGGGCGAGACCGAATACCAGCACTCACGACCACTAGGGTGCAGAATCCTGTCCCCCCTTATGTCGGAGCTTCGCTGAAAAGCTGAGCCAGCGCGTCCTTCGCCGTGGTCACCTGGAATGATGTGTCGCAAGCGGTGGCGGTACCTTGGCTCGCGGGCCAATCCCCCACCGAGCCACGCAGCAGCAACCACTGCGGTGGTCTTGACGTTTTCCTGGAAGATCACTCGTGTCCGAATGTGGCCAAGGTTAGTTTCTCTTTTCTATTCTTACACTACTTTTATTATCCCGGGGTTTGTGTTTCTGGCGTTTTTTTTTCCCCTTTTCCTGACGTTAGGGATCTTGAAAAAGTTTGGGAGTTGTAACGGAAAACCCGGTGTGAGGTCAATTTTTCTTCCGACACTTGGGCAGTGCTCCGGACCTCCGAAACGGAGGAAGCCTAAATCACAAAAAAAATCCGAGACTAGAGGTATGCTAATAGCTCTGTCGAGCCAACCCCACTTCCTGACCCTTTACGCTCCGGCCCGGGGTTTCTTGACCCGTCATTTGGCACATGTGGTATTTGCATACTTGAGGCCCGGACGGAACTTAGCCTCATGCTTGCTTCGCCGAACTTACCCGAATAGGGGTTCACCAGAACATAGCTTTGCTTCGCCCGAACTTAGCTTCACCAGAACTTAGCTTCGCCCGAACTTTGCTTTGCTTCGCCCGAACTTTGCTTCTACCAGAACTTAGCCTTCCCAGAACTTAGCTTTGACTTAGCTTCGCCCGGACTTTGCTTCATCAGAACTCAGCATCACCCGAACTTTGCTTTGCTTCGCCCGAACTTTGCTTTCACCAGAACTTAGCTTCACTCGAACTTTGCTTTGCTTTGCTTTGCCCGAACTTTGCTTTCACCAGAACTTAGCCTCCCCAGAACTGAGCTTCACCCGAACTTTGCTTTGACTTGGCTTCGCCCGAACTTTGCTCCACCACAACTGCTTCGCCGAACTTAGCTTCACGAGAACTTTGCATCGCCCGAACGTTGCTTCGCCAGAGCTTAGCTTCACCAGAACTTTGAACTTTGCTTCGCCGAACTTAGCTTGACCAGAACTTTGCATCGCCCGAACTTTGCTCCACCAGAACTGCTTCGCCGAACATAGCTTCACGAGAACTTTGCATCGCCCGAACGTTGCTTCGCCAGAGCTTAGCTTCACCAGAACTTTGAACTTTGCTTCGCCGAACTTAGCTTGACCAGAACTTTGCATCGCCCGAACTTTGCTCCACCAGAACTGCTTCGCCGAACATAGCTTCACGAGAACTTTGCATCGCCCGAACGTTGCTTCGCCAGATCTTAGCTTCACCAGAACTTTGAACTTTGCTACGCTTCAGCAGAACTTAGCTTCACCCGACCTTTGCTTCGTCCGAACTTTACTGCTTCCGAACTTTACCTGCTGCCTCTAGTCTCGTTGAACGCCGGTCTTTACCGGAGCAAATGTACTTTGTTTTGGTGCTGTCGCGGCGTCGCACTTTTTTTAGCAGCGTCTGTCACTGCTCCCACGGTGAGATGGAGTAAGAGGGGGTTTTGCTCCACCACAACAAAAATGCGTGTGAATCCGCGCCACACCTCCCTCGTCGGTGGGCAACTCCTCCAACGCCCGTGCTGCCTGCGGGCCTGTGTGCATCGTACGGCGCGATGCGGTACTTGTCCTGGTCAAACTTCTTCAGTACAATCAATGTCCGCACGGTAAAGAACGGCACACGGCGAGACAGCAGTTAAAGTTCGGAAACAGAAAATTTCGGACGAAGCTAACTTCTGGTTAAGCAAAGTTCCAGTGATGCTAAGGCGGTTTTCTTACTTCGCTTGAGCATCCGGCACTTTAGAGTCTCCGGGTGACCTTCGTCGAATGGGTTCTTTGAAACCTAATTATTGAATACGCACAGGATGGGTTTGGGGGGGAATGCATGACTTCCTTCGCTTACACTCTAATTGCTTGCCTTTGCAAGCCAAGCTCGAAACAATTTGTGACCGACATCAAGATCTCAGCACGTTGGGTGAGTGTTCTTGCGCTCCCCACGTCTTACAGTTAAAACATTCAGTTCTGGTGTGAGGGACAAGAAGACGCCGACATGCGGAATTCCTGAGAACCATCCTGTTTCACAGATTGCTGAATCTTGGAAGCCCAAGTCGCTGTCACCTTGCAAAGAATGTGTTCAAGGGCAGCGTGCTTAATAAACCTCCTTTCGGTTGTTGTGGTGGATGAGACGACGCCGACATGCAGAATACCTGAGAAACATCCTGTTTCACAGATTTCTGAATCTTGGAAGCCCAAGTCGCTGTCACCTTGCAAAGAATGTGTTCAAGGGCAGCGTGCTTAATAAACCTCCTTTCGGTTGTTGTGGTGGATGAGACGACCCAGACATGCAGAATGCCTGAGAAACATCCTGTTTCACAGATTGCTGAATCTTGGAAGCCCAAGTCGCTGTCACCTTGCAAAGAATGTGTTCAAGGGCAGCGTGCTTAATAAACCTCCTTTCGGTTGTTGTGGTGGATGAGGCAACCCAGACATGCAGAATGCCTGAGAATCATCCTGTTTCACAGATTGCTGAATCTTGGAAGCCCAAGTCGCTGTCACCTTGCAAAGAATGTGTTCAAGGGCAGCGTGCTTAATAAACCTCCTTTCGGTTGTTGTGGTGGATGAGGCAACCCAGACATGCAGAATGCCTGAGAAACATCCTGTTTCACAGATTGCTGAATCTTGGAAGCCCAAGTCGCTGTCACCTTGCAAAGAATGTGTTCAAGGGCAGCGTGCTTAATAAACCTCCTTTCGGTTGTTGTGGTGGATGAGACGACGCCGACATGCAGAATGCCTGAGAAACATCCTGTTTCACAGATTCTGAATCTTGGAAGCCCAAGTCGCTGTCACCTTGCAAAGAATGTGTTCAAGGGCAGCGTGCTTAATAAACCTCCTTTCGGTTGTTGTGGTGGATGAGGCAACCCAGACATGCAGAATGCCTGAGAAACATCCTGTTTCACAGATTTCTGAATCTTGGAAGCCCAAGTCGCTGTCACCTTGCAAAGAATGTGTTCAAGGGCAGCGTGCTTAATAAACCTCCTTTCGGTTGTTGTGGTGGATGAGACGACGCCGACATGCAGAATGCCTGAGAAACATCCTGTTTCACAGATTGCTGAATCTTGGAAGCCCAAGTCGCTGTCACCTTGCAAAGAATGTGTTCAAGGGCAGCGTGCTTAATAAACCTCCTTTCGGTTGTTGTGGTGGATGAGACGACGCCGACATGCAGAATGCCTGAGAAACATCCTGTTTCACAGATTTCTGAATCTTGGAAGCCCAAGTCGCTGTCACCTTGCAAAGAATGTGTTCAAGGGCAGCGTGCTTAATAAACCTCCTTTCGGTTGTTGTGGTGGATGAGACGACGCCGACATGCAGAATGCCTGAGAAACATCCTGTTTCACAGATTTCTGAATCTTGGAAGCCCAAGTCGCTGTCACCTTGCAAAGAATGTGTTCAAGGGCAGCGTGCTTAATAAACCTCCTTTCGGTTGTTGTGGTGGATGAGACGACGCCGACATGCAGAATGCCTGAGAAACATCCTGTTTCACAGATTTCTGAATCTTGGAAGCCCAAGTCGCTGTCACCTTGCAAAGAATGTGTTCAAGGGCAGCGTGCTTAATAAACCTCCTTTCGGTTGTTGTGGTGGATGAGACGACGCCGACATGCAGAATGCCTGAGAAACATCCTGTTTCACAGATTTCTGAATCTTGGAAGCCCAAGTCGCTGTCACCTTGCAAAGAATGTGTTCAAGGGCAGCGTGCTTAATAAACCTCCTTTCGGTTGTTGTGGTGGATGAGACGACGCCGACATGCAGAATGCCTGAGAAACATCCTGTTTCACAGATTTCTGAATCTTGGAAGCCCAAGTCGCTGTCACCTTGCAAAGAATGTGTTCAAGGGCAGCGTGCTTAATAAACCTCCTTTCGGTTGTTGTGGTGGATGAGACGACGCCGACATGCAGAATGCCTGAGAAACATCCTGTTTCACAGATTTCTGAATCTTGGAAGCCCAAGTCGCTGTCACCTTGCAAAGAATGTGTTCAAGGGCAGCGTGCTTAATAAACCTCCTTTCGGTTGTTGTGGTGGATGAGACGACGCCGACATGCAGAATGCCTGAGAAACATCCTGTTTCACAGATTTCTGAATCTTGGAAGCCCAAGTCGCTGTCACCTTGCAAAGAATGTGTTCAAGGGCAGCGTGCTTAATAAACCTCCTTTCGGTTGTTGTGGTGGATGAGGCAACCCAGACATGCAGAATGCCTGAGAAACATCCTGTTTCACAGATTGCTGAATCTTGGAAGCCCAAGTCGCTGTCACCTTGCAAAGAATGTGTTCAAGGGCAGCGTGCTTAATAAACCTCCTTTCGGTTGTTGTGGTGGATGAGACGACGCCGACATGCAGAATGCCTGAGAAACATCCTGTTTCACAGATTTCTGAATCTTGGAAGCCCAAGTCGCTGTCACCTTGCAAAGAATGTGTTCAAGGGCAGCGTGCTTAATAAACCTCCTTTCGGTTGTTGTGGTGGATGAGACGACGCCGACATGCAGAATGCCTGAGAAACATCCTGTTTCACAGATTTCTGAATCTTGGAAGCCCAAGTCGCTGTCACCTTGCAAAGAATGTGTTCAAGGGCAGCGTGCTTAATAAACCTCCTTTCGGTTGTTGTGGTGGATGAGACGACGCCGACATGCAGAATGCCTGAGAAACATCCTGTTTCACAGATTTCTGAATCTTGGAAGCCCAAGTCGCTGTCACCTTGCAAAGAATGTGTTCAAGGGCAGCGTGCTTAATAAACCTCCTTTCGGTTGTTGTGGTGGATGAGACGACGCCGACATGCAGAATGCCTGAGAAACATCCTGTTTCACAGATTTCTGAATCTTGGAAGCCCAAGTCGCTGTCACCTTGCAAAGAATGTGTTCAAGGGCAGCGTGCTTAATAAACCTCCTTTCGGTTGTTGTGGTGGATGAGACGACGCCGACATGCAGAATGCCTGAGAAACATCCTGTTTCACAGATTTCTGAATCTTGGAAGCCCAAGTCGCTGTCACCTTGCAAAGAATGTGTTCAAGGGCAGCGTGCTTAATAAACCTCCTTTCGGTTGTTGTGGTGGATGAGACGACGCCGACATGCAGAATGCCTGAGAAACATCCTGTTTCACAGATTTCTGAATCTTGGAAGCCCAAGTCGCTGTCACCTTGCAAAGAATGTGTTCAAGGGCAGCGTGCTTAATAAACCTCCTTTCGGTTGTTGTGGTGGATGAGACGACGCCGACATGCAGAATGCCTGAGAAACATCCTGTTTCACAGATTTCTGAATCTTGGAAGCCCAAGTCGCTGTCACCTTGCAAAGAATGTGTTCAAGGGCAGCGTGCTTAATAAACCTCCTTTCGGTTGTTGTGGTGGATGAGACGACGCCGACATGCAGAATGCCTGAGAAACATCCTGTTTCACAGATTGCTGAATCTTGGAAGCCCAAGTCGCTGTCACCTTGCAAAGAATGTGTTCAAGGGCAGCGTGCTTAATAAACCTCCTTTCGGTTGTTGTGGTGGATGAGACGACGCCGACATGCAGAATGCCTGAGAAACATCCTGTTTCACAGATTTCTGAATCTTGGAAGCCCAAGTCGCTGTCACCTTGCAAAGAATGTGTTCAAGGGCAGCGTGCTTAATAAACCTCCTTTCGGTTGTTGTGGTGGATGAGACGACGCCGACATGCAGAATGCCTGAGAAACATCCTGTTTCACAGATTTCTGAATCTTGGAAGCCCAAGTCGCTGTCACCTTGCAAAGAATGTGTTCAAGGGCAGCGTGCTTAATAAACCTCCTTTCGGTTGTTGTGGTGGATGAGACGACCCAGACATGCAGAATGCCTGAGAAACATCCTGTTTCACAGATTTCTGAATCTTGGAAGCCCAAGTCGCTGTCACCTTGCAAAGAATGTGTTCAAGGGCAGCGTGCTTAATAAACCTCCTTTCGGTTGTTGTGGTGGATGAGACGACGCAGACATGCAGAATGCCTGAGAAACATCCTGTTTCACAGATTTCTGAATCTTGGAAGCCCAAGTCGCTGTCACCTTGCAAAGAATGTGTTCAAGGGCAGCGTGCTTAATAAACCTCCTTTCGGTTGTTGTGGTGGATGAGACGACGCCGACATGCAGAATGCCTGAGAAACATCCTGTTTCACAGATTTCTGAATCTTGGAAGCCCAAGTCGCTGTCACCTTGCAAAGAATGTGTTCAAGGGCAGCGTGCTTAATAAACCTCCTTTCGGTTGTTGTGGTGGATGAGACGACGCCGACATGCAGAATGCCTGAGAAACATCCTGTTTCACAGATTTCTGAATCTTGGAAGCCCAAGTCGCTGTCACCTTGCAAAGAATGTGTTCAAGGGCAGCGTGCTTAATAAACCTCCTTTCGGTTGTTGTGGTGGATGAGACGACGCCGACATGCAGAATGCCTGAGAAACATCCTGTTTCACAGATTTCTGAATCTTGGAAGCCCAAGTCGCTGTCACCTTGCAAAGAATGTGTTCAAGGGCAGCGTGCTTAATAAACCTCCTTTCGGTTGTTGTGGTGGATGAGGCAACCCAGACATGCAGAATGCCTGAGAAACATCCTGTTTCACAGATTGCTGAATCTTGGAAGCCCAAGTCGCTGTCACCTTGCAAAGAATGTGTTCAAGGGCAGCGTGCTTAATAAACCTCCTTTCGGTTGTTGTGGTGGATGAGACGACGCCGACATGCAGAATGCCTGAGAAACATCCTGTTTCACAGATTTCTGAATCTTGGAAGCCCAAGTCGCTGTCACCTTGCAAAGAATGTGTTCAAGGGCAGCGTGCTTAATAAACCTCCTTTCGGTTGTTGTGGTGGATGAGGCGACCCAGACATGCAGAATGCCTGAGAAACATCCTGTTTCACAGATTTCTGAATCTTGGAAGCCCAAGTCGCTGTCACCTTGCAAAGAATGTGTTCAAGGGCAGCGTGCTTAATAAACCTCCTTTCGGTTGTTGTGGTGGATGAGACGACGCCGACATGCAGAATGCCTGAGAAACATCCTGTTTCACAGATTTCTGAATCTTGGAAGCCCAAGTCGCTGTCACCTTGCAAAGAATGTGTTCAAGGGCAGCGTGCTTAATAAACCTCCTTTCGGTTGTTGTGGTGGATGAGACGACGCCGACATGCAGAATGCCTGAGAAACATCCTGTTTCACAGATTTCTGAATCTTGGAAGCCCAAGTCGCTGTCACCTTGCAAAGAATGTGTTCAAGGGCAGCGTGCTTAATAAACCTCCTTTCGGTTGTTGTGGTGGATGAGACGACCCAGACATGCAGAATGCCTGAGAAACATCCTGTTTCACAGATTTCTGAATCTTGGAAGCCCAAGTCGCTGTCACCTTGCAAAGAATGTGTTCAAGGGCAGCGTGCTTAATAAACCTCCTTTCGGTTGTTGTGGTGGATGAGACGACGCCGACATGCAGAATGCCTGAGAAACATCCTGTTTCACAGATTTCTGAATCTTGGAAGCCCAAGTCGCTGTCACCTTGCAAAGAATGTGTTCAAGGGCAGCGTGCTTAATAAACCTCCTTTCGGTTGTTGTGGTGGATGAGACGACGCCGACATGCAGAATGCCTGAGAAACATCCTGTTTCACAGATTTCTGAATCTTGGAAGCCCAAGTCGCTGTCACCTTGCAAAGAATGTGTTCAAGGGCAGCGTGCTTAATAAACCTCCTTTCGGTTGTTGTGGTGGATGAGGCAACCCAGACATGCAGAATGCCTGAGAATCATCCTGTTTCACAGATTGCTGAATCTTGGAAGCCCAAGTCGCTGTCACCTTGCAAAGAATGTGTTCAAGGGCAGCGTGCTTAATAAACCTCCTTTCGGTTGTTGTGGTGGATGAGACGACGCCGACATGCAGAATGCCTGAGAAACATCCTGTTTCACAGATTTCTGAATCTTGGAAGCCCAAGTCGCTGTCACCTTGCAAAGAATGTGTTCAAGGGCAGCGTGCTTAATAAACCTCCTTTC